>JAQQZZ010020720.1:0-11153 GCA_030265115.1 Mopalia vespertina | reverse complement strand
TTATCCAGTTTTTGTCCGTTAGTTTTATTGTCGTTATTTTATTTGGTATAGAAAGTTTTGCAGAGTGTAAAATATTGTCCGTTATTATGTCGCATAGTTTGTCCACGTCGGAGTTCTGTTCAATTTGTGGCCAAGCACACGTTTCCAAATTTAGTCTAAACGCTCCCCAGTCAGCTCTTTCAAAATTCCAGATCAACCGGTTGTATTGTTTTTCTTTGATAAAATACGAATTAATTGTAGCATAAGTGGGACAGTGATCACTGCAAAAGTTCGATAAGACACCCGATTTAACTACAGAATTGGCATTAGAACAAATAATTGGGTCTAGTAATGTACCCGACGCAGGCCTAGTTGCTTCTTGTATTATCTGGGTAAGACCGAACCTTGCAATTATATCGCGGAGGTTATATTTTCGGCTATCAAAAAGATTTTCATTTAAATCACCTACAATCAGTAGATCTTTGTTTCTGTTATGCTCGAGAACTGTCTCAATATTTCCAGCTATTAACTCCCACTGATCAACATTCGAATTCGGTGGTCTATATATAGTACACAGTAGAGTATTCTTTTTTCTTTTAATTTCAATCCAAATTAGCTCAAGAGATTTATTTTCATAGCGAAACAGTCTTTCTGCTGACAGATTTGTTGAGATGTAGACACCTACACCTCCCCATGCTTGATCTCTACGAAAAGGAATGTGGTAACCGGGTAATGATATATCGTTAGGAGATACATTTTGGGTAAGATGGCTGTCTGCAATGGATATAATATCAACATTTTTAAGATTGGCATAGATATTATCTAGTTTATTTTTGAGGCCACAAACATTGACTTGTACCAGTGAGAGTTCAGTTAGACAAGAAGAATTGGGACCCGGATTCTTCTCGATATCTCCACATAATAACAATATATTATAACAATATATTTATATATACTAATAAAACATAAAATGTGCTATAAGATATACACATACAAAAAAAATAACTTTTTACACCTTTCTATCATCCAAGAAAGAACATTTTTTAGCTAAAAATACAGACAGTAGCTACAACAGCCTTTGCTTATAGTTGTTCGACAGAAAAGACCGAAGACCGGTAGCTCTCTCAGCTATTACCCATTAGGTTTGCATGTGAACAAGTATGTATTAGCTAATCGCACGACAAGACCAAGTAAATCCCAGCCACGGGAGTAAATAGTAGTTTTAATACACAAACACAAAATAAGAAAAAGTAAAGGTAGGGTTAGGCAATAACATAGTCTTAACATATTATTATTGAAGCAATTGTTCATAGTGGCTATATCACATGAAACGTATAGATCTATTAATATTATCGAGAACATTACTTGTCGGGATAAACACAGAGGAAGTATTTTGTTTAAACTATAAACAAAAACAAAAAAGTCAAAGAAGAAGGCCAAACAGGTAAAAGAAAAATCAGGATCAGACATGAGAATCTTATAATTTCCCGATTACGACATTTCCAGACTACCTGTAAAAGTTTTTTTAAAGGGGAAATGGCATGACATGATTAAGCCGTTAAACGTTCTCGTCTTCAACCAATTATGTCCCATCGAGTTTCCTTTTAAAGGATTGTTCGCACATGCTGGTAGCTCGAACTTTTTGACAGCTTGCTATTTGATACGCAACAGGTTAAAAGGTAATAAATAAGATGTGTGCTGCACGGGAATAACTCAAATAATTGTTTATCATATAATAACGGCACAATAGGAAAAAACAGTGATAGGGCAATACTACATTCACATATAAATTACCTGGCTGAATATTCTCACAACGCCAGGATCAACGGACGCCAACTGAGTCAATACAAAGCAAATAAGCCAAGTGGTCCTCTTTTTACTTCACCCTACAGGATTAGTTTAGTTTCTTTTCGACAATCAGAAATAGTTGGACCTATGCCGGTGTGCAATACGATACGTTTAACAGAGCGGCGTTCAAACTGAGTGATATCCGCTAAAACGGCGTAAATTGTGCGGTCGTAGCAAGACAAATTACAGCTGTATAAATACATCGGGACTGCTTTGATGTTATTCGATCAGCTGTAGATCAATCCAATTCTCTTTTTTTAAGATATCAGTCAACCAAATCAAACAAACAAACAAATTATAAAGATACTAACAAGTTTAATCATTTTTAAATTAATAGATTTGTTCAATTTTATGTGACCTACATAACACATTTTCAAATGTAAAAGTAGTGCCCCTTCGTCATTTCCTGGTTAGACAGTAATGATGCGGGTTTATCCAAAAGTTCCCAGTCTGCTTTAAAAAGTTAAATGGTACTTGGTGGTTACAAAATGGCTTTAAGCATGTGTTTCCTAAAGCTGTTCGTGACCTGTCAACTTAACCTAATACTGCAGAGCGTGTGTTCTAAAACGAGTCCCTGTTTTCTGCGGCTTTGACTTACATGAATCAAGTTTACTACAAATTTCATATGAAAGGAGGCAATGCTTGTTTATTTTCTTTTCTTTTCCTTTTGGAATGACGTGCTATTCGTACCTTAATGTGTGGGTGATATAATGTACGCGCCTCAGAAGAGCCACTGTATTGTTTTCTTATCTCGTAACACACAAGAGTCTTAAAGTCGTGTGACGTCATGAGAAGGTTTGGCCACGCCGAAATGACAACTACCAGTCGTCGTAGGTAGGTAAATGATAGCCTTTCAAGGGTCATAAAGGTTTGAATAATTTTTTCCATTACATTATATATGCACACAACACACGTTAAGACAACCTAAATTTACTGAAAACATTTCAGTAATGCTTAATTAGTGCACATCATGTTCATAGACAATTGCAGTTTTTATTTCATGCATGCTAATATGTCAAATCTCCTTTCCTGTTCCAAAAGCTAGATATTTTTTAATTGTCTGTGGCCAGTCCACCGTGTGAATGTTCGAGGATGTTCCGACATGAGATATGACGTCATTGTTGAACGATTGTGTAAGGTCTTGTTAGCGGAGGGACCCTAAAAAATTTTCGAGCTCATATTCGTGTCGTCAAATCGCAATAGTCCCCTTCCGCCTTGTTAGTTTTGACATTTGAAGTGGAGAAGCCATAACTATTACTTTCCGGAAAACCAATTATAAACTCGACACATAAATAGCTGTATCGTCATCAGGTGTAAATTGGCTATGAAGCAGGGACGTTAAATACTTTATACTGGTTTAGTATAAAAGTAGTTAAGGCCTTGCTGGACCCCTTGGTCGATTTTCAGAACACCCGTTGTATTCAGTCTCTTATACAGAAGAATATAAATCTGTACCATATTTATGTATATATTTTTGGAAAGCTTGAATACTCAGGATTACATAGATGTGAATGTGATGAAAATCCAAGTATTATTTCCAAAATAATTGCAAACTGAGTAAATGTCAACAGAAAAAAAAAGATTGCATTTTTCATGGTTTATTCTCGAAGTGCATGAACGATAAGACTCAACAAATTAGTTGACTGAGTAGAAAAGTCCTTGAACTAGAAAACTAGAAAATTTTGATTAGAACGATCCCAGTGGATTTTTGTGTCTATCCCACCTGGAAAGTCTTATACAAATGTAAAATACAACTTTCAGAAAACATTTTTAAAAATCAAAGACGAACTTCTAAAAATTGAGGCACCGTTTGCTAGATCGCATTGTGCTCTTTACAATGGTACAAATTTGAACAGTTTTCTAGAAATATGCCTTGGAAAATGTAGTGTCTGTTTAAAAATGAAGTGCCAGAAATACTAGTAGGCAATTAAATTTTTGCGACTTGAATATATGATCATGGGAAAACTAAATTATAGGCTCCAATTTAACTGTTTGTAATTAAAATTTCGAATTATTTTTTTTCTCCAAGATATAGTTTGAATACCTAACTTTTAATCTAAGCGATAAAAAAAAATTGGTTCATTTTGAGCTCAAGGGGTCCAGCAAGATCTTAATTAATTAAACCCAATGACACACGTTGTACACACTCTAGGAATGAACAGATGAATTGGGACAACAGAAAGACATGGAAGAATTATTTGTTTTGAATACCGCACATACATTTTTTGCAACAGTTCGCAGGAAGCCATTTTCTACGTTTCAATGGATATAATCGATAAACTATAAAATACAGGAAACGTATAGACACTACACTTGTATATATATTCTGATTTAATACAATATCTTTACGTTCTAGATATCTTGGATTTTTTTGTGCTGTTTTGCAGTTAATGTCCTACACTTGCTTACCTTCATCTCCTTGCGCACCTTCTTGCTTTGGTTTTTACATTTTTTCCTTCTCGTTTTCGCTTTCTCAATTTTTGCCTCAACTATTTCACATGGTATAAGAATGCAGTTACATGCGGCACAAAAAGAGCAGTATTTATGACTTTCTCAATTTCTTCTTTTCTCGATGTCCCATTTATGTTTTTCTTGATTTCTATATTTCTTATTTAATAATTTTCTCAACTTCGCCTTCTTGCCTCTCATTTTCTCTTTTTCGCCTTCATAATTTTTCATTTTTTTATTTTCGCTTTGCAAATTCAAGGCTAAAAGTGAAAAAAAGAAAAAACACAAATTAGCCACTCTATATGTATGAAAGGTTTACAAATAGTCCAAGTGCCTTGATGGTGTTACTGTACAATACTAAAAAACCTAGGTAATGCTCAAAAAAGGATTTTGGAAGATGCTTTTATCTTTGTCGGGTATGACATGAACCAGCTGAAACATTTGCTGGTTATATGTGCACACATGTATATTCATGTTACTGTTTATATTATATATTTTCAACAAATACACAATGTGTTATTGTGCCAACATAATGACAGAAGAATTAACGATTTACATAGTTGATAGCAAGTCTTTATTTCTTTAATAAAGTTTCTTTAAAAGTTTCATTTTGTAAAACAAAGTTCAGGATTCCTCAATTTTCTAATTTCTCAATTTTCTCAATTTCATATTTTATAATTTTCTCAAATTTGCCATCCTGTTTCTCACTTTCTCCTTTTTGCTTTCAAAGTTTCTCGTTTTCTTAGTTACGCTGCTCCAATACAATGGTACAAGAGGAAAACAAGAAATGGCCGAAATGCGCTGTTACTATCCAAAATTGTAAAACGTAGGTAATGCTTTCAAAACGATTTTAGAAGCTGCCTTTTTCATTGTCAAGTATGACAGAAACCAACCTGAACATTCACTAGTTATATTTTTACACATGTATACAGATCATAAAAATCAATAAAACAAAAAAAGCAAAAATCAGTTTGAAACGTAGTAAAAACAGGTATAAGGTGTATCTGAAAAAGCATTAAGTAAACACGTTCGTTTTAGTGCAGACTTTTTATTATGTTTTGAAAAGCTAAGCTAATGCATTGGTCTTTATAGTGTAATTGAACTGCCTCTTGACGTTTCCGTTGTGTTAAGTTCACAATGCTGTTAAAACCTTGAGTATTGTCTCATTCAACGAAATGAAATTTGTGCAGGTGGTCAGAGATGACGGACTCACCATTCCGTGGGTTGTCTCTCTTTCTTCCATCATTTTCCTTAGTCGTCTTACTGTTTAAGTTATATATATTCAATAAATACACATTGTGTTATTTTGTCAACCAATAGGCTGAAGAATATTCAAAGCTGATAGCAAGTTTTTATTTCTTTATCGGCTTGTAGTAAATATGACCCAAGCAAATCACGTGTGTGAAGGCGAAGCAATATCAAGTCTGATAAAAGCAAACATTAAGAACTATTGCAGATTAGGCTTAATTTTAACATATAAGCATACGTTGTACACGCTACGGATCAGCAGTATAGAAATGATTTAGTCTGCAGTTTAAATTGCTTTTGATGAATGCAAATAGACAAAAGAACTCAATCATTTCGCTTTAAACAAACCTGTAAACAGAAACCAAATCAAAGCACGATTTTTTTCTCAAATACCAAGGTCTCTCCCCAACGATCAGTAAAATAAAACAGAATAATAACTCGTTTAAGTTCATTGTCTAATCTGCATTGAAGCGTCTCTGGAGTCCTGCTAAAAATCGTCATAAAGGATTTTAGTCAGTTTCTCATTACATTTTGTCAACACAACTCTTTTGATTTTGTAAAAAATGAATGTTCCAATGAGATTTATCGCTCTCATCTGTCCTACTTCGTGGGCCAGCTGTTAATTGTCCGACTTAATTGTTATACAACTGGTTGGTCGAAACTATTGCAGCTCTAAAGTCATAAACCAGGAAAAACAGGGCAAGGCATTTAATTGGCCATTACAAAATCATTGCAAAGCAAATAATAAGAGTGGCGGACTGTCAGCACGTTTGATATTTCACGTGTTGCTCTGTGTGATTCATTTACTTCCATAAGGTACTTTTTTTTTTCACAGAAACATTAGAGACCATCATGATTGGGAGAGGGACTGGAGTAGGAGTTAAGCCAAGCCTCAGTAGATTTTCAAGCGGATCGTCATGGGAGTCTGGTCGACGCAATTGTGTTTTGCCTCAAATCTAATATTAAATGTATATTGAAAAATACAGTTTTGTGATGGTTGTATGGTCCCTTGTGCGTTTTTAACATGTTGTTTCTGCTCTTAATCGTTTAAAAGATCTGTTTCATGTCAAATTATAGGGATTGTCCCGCTTTGTCATTGTTTCCTGTCAACGCCATCGAGGGTGGTTTAATTCACGGAGATATAGAACCATTAAATATGGCGTTTGACTCCAACGTAGCAAACAAACAAACCCATCCAAGAGAAAAGAAGGTTAATTCTTATGACAAAATCATTTTGCAGATTGTTCAAATCATATACCTCGCGAAGGAAAGAAATATTTTCAATTGACGAAAAATATTCACAAGCTGAGATCCCTAGTGCTTACGACAGTAGATACCTGTGGTGCTTGTTTCACTGAACCATCTACTGACTAGTTCATCTTGATACCAGTGTGTCCAGGGAACCAAGCCAATCAAACTGACTTGTCCGGGATGTCTATAATACGTCTGGTCATTGTTCTGTCTAATTATTGTTAGTTGGCACTGAAAACAGGGGTGGTTCACCGATTGAGCGGACACCCCGCCATACGGCTGAAATAACATTAAGTATGACGTTTAACTCCAATCAAACAAACAAATCATTAAGCTGGAAAGTATATTACGTAAATATTTGAGAAATAAAACTTGTCCAATTTGTATAAAAGTCTGCATATTTATCAGTTATTTCTTATGGACTGTTATTGACATGAGTCATTCATCTATAAAATGATAGGCTGATGTAGTATCATTTATTTGATCATATCAACTGTGATTGTTGGCCAGAACAGGGTTGGCTGAGGTCGTTTGATGTTAAGCATGAAATACAACATGCTTTTCTTTAACCAAGTCGATATTCTCTCCGATGTCAATTATTATCACTTACTCCGTAATATCGTCTATTTACTCCGATTGAGCCAAACACAGTTGATTTTAGAACCAGATAAACGTTGTGTGTCGTCTCTGGTTAAGACAGAGTTGAGATTGATTTGCCAAATACAATAACAACAAGATAGCTTAACGTTATCAAAGTCTGGTTTAAGAAACTCTGTCCTAGGTCTGCCAAAAACATTTTCGTCAAACCGATGTATCAGAATACACCGTCTCCGTTAAGACGAGTTAATTGCCAACAGTTCTTTGAAATCGATGTTTTGTTTTGTCTGGAAGTTTTGAATCGTTTTACGCTGCAATATGAAATCAATATGAAATAAAATAATAAAACATTTATCTTGTTCTTTTTAGCTTTGTTTGTTTTTTTTTAAAGTTTAATGTTAACATGAGTATATACGTTCATTAGCAAAGTAATCGGAGTTCTAAACACTGGATGGCAAGAAGGCTACATGTAAAGATACAAACATGATCTTAAGCTCACTAAATAGTCCTAAAATCAAGTCGCGGGTGGTTGGAGGGAGCTTTATGTTGCCCTGGTGCTCTCAGAGCTTAAGGGGAACAGGCAGCCGATCTGTTTGTGGTGTATGTATTGCGTCCTGTATTAGTCCCGTCTTGTCTTTGTTTGTTGCCAGCGGGGTCGAGGGTGGTTTCCTTCACCCATTGGGGTGGCACGTCGTCATATAAGTGAAATACCCTTAAGTACGACGTTAAACCCCAATCAAACAATAAAATCAAGTCGAATGTAGCTGTTATACATTACAGTTACCTCCGGATTTTTCGTCTGAGAGTTAACAGTAGGCAGAATAAACATACTGTTTAACATCTAAACGTTTTTTAAACATACCAACTAAAAAGTAAACACTTTAACACAATAATAAACATGTTAAGCGTCAACAAGATTTACAGTGTGATGGTTGTATTCTCCCTTATGCGTTTTTAACATGTTGTTTCTGCTCTTAATCGTTTAAAAGATCTGTTTCATGTCAAATTATAGGGATTGTCCCGCTTTGTCATTGTTTCCTGTCAACGCCATCGAGGGTGGTTTAATTCACGGAGATATAGAACCATTAAATATGGCGTTTGACTCCAACGTAGCAAACAAACAAACCCATCCAAGAGAAAAGAAGGTTAATTCTTATGACAAAATCATTTTGCAGATTGTTCAAATCATATACCTCGCGAAGGAAAGAAATATTTTCAATTGACGAAAAATATTCACAAGCTGAGATCCCTAGTGCTTACGACAGTAGATACCTGTGGTGCTTGTTTCACTGAACCATCTACTGACTAGTTCATCTTGATACCAGTGTGTCCAGGGAACCAAGCCAATCAAACTGACTTGTCCGGGATGTCTATAATACGTCTGGTCATTGTTCTGTCTAATTATTGTTAGTTGGCACTGAAAACAGGGGTGGTTCACCGATTGAGCGGACACCCCGCCATACGGCTGAAATAACATTAAGTATGACGTTTAACTCCAATCAAACAAACAAATCATTAAGCTGGAAAGTATATTACGTAAATATTTGAGAAATAAAACTTGTCCAATTTGTATAAAAGTCTGCATATTTATCAGTTATTTCTTATGGACTGTTATTGACATGAGTCATTCATCTATAAAATGATAGGCTGATGTAGTATCATTTATTTGATCATATCAACTGTGATTGTTGGCCAGAACAGGGTTGGCTGAGGTCGTTTGATGTTAAGCATGAAATACAACATGCTTTTCTTTAACCAAGTCGATATTCTCTCCGATGTCAATTATTATCACTTACTCCGTAATATCGTCTATTTACTCCGATTGAGCCAAACACAGTTGATTTTAGAACCAGATAAACGTTGTGTGTCGTCTCTGGTTAAGACAGAGTTGAGATTGATTTGCCAAATACAATAACAACAAGATAGCTTAACGTTATCAAAGTCTGGTTTAAGAAACTCTGTCCTAGGTCTGCCAAAAACATTTTCGTCAAACCGATGTATCAGAATACACCGTCTCCGTTAAGACGAGTTAATTGCCAACAGTTCTTTGAAATCGACGTTTTGTTTTGTCTGGATGTTTTGAATCGTTTTACGCTGCAATATGAAATCAATATGAAATCAAATAATAAAACATTGATCTTGTTCTGTTTAGCTTTGTTTTGTTTTACAGTTTATTGTTTGCATGAGTATATACTTTCATTAGCAAAGTAAGCGCAGTTCTAAACACTGGATGGCAAGAAGGCTACATGTAAATATACAAACATGATCTTAAGCTCACTAAATAGTCCTAAAATCAAGTCGCGGGTGGTTGGAGGGAGCTTTATGATGCCCTGGTGCTCTCAGAGCTTAAGGGGAACAGGAAGCCGATCTGTTTGTGGTGTATGTATTGCGTCCTGTATTGGTCCCGTCTTGTCTTTGTTTGTTGCCAGTGGGGTCGAGGGTGGTTTCCTTCACCCATTGGGGTGGCACGTCGTCATATAAGTGAAATACCCTTGAGTACGACGTTAAACCCCAATCAAACAACTGTAAAAAAACAGACCTGCCTACCCGGAGTATTCTGGAGTATTCTGTACACATAATTTATGTTGAATACACCATAGGTCGTTAAAATACTCACAGACAGAAATTCAAATTCTATGCCGATCTTTATTACGAAAATATGATCAGAAAATATATGGTCAGAATACTCCTAAAAAGAAATGTTTTTAGACATAAATTTCTTCTAGGGTATGCAGGTCCACAACAGGGATGTCGATCAATAAAATAAATATTTAAATAAAGATTAAGTTAGATTTGCTATTAACATTATTTTGTCTTTTTTTTCTCCAGCTGTTCGTTTAGGACGATGTCCAAAAAAAGATAAACCTGCTAAATGTAACTTCATTCATCTGCCTCAAACCCGTAACGGGACGCTGGATTTGGAATGTCAGATCCGTGTTGAACAAATGGTACTCCATATTCATGACGCCTATAAAACCGCGAAGGCGTCCTACGAGAAAACGATTGGTCCCCTTGTCCCAACTGAGGTAAGCAGGAAACGAGTTTTGTTTAAAAACAGACTCTCTAACTTGTTTGTTTCTTTCTTTGATTGGGGTTTAACATCGTACTCAAGGGTATTTCACTTATAGGACAACGTATTGTCCAATTCACACTGTTCCTTGCCTCATTACCGTGGAAAACTGGGAGGAAACCTCGTAAAAACCTGATGGTCAACAGTTGGACTCTATTTTGTGAACAGTAAATTGGAGTAGGATTAGTAAACCACGGCTGCGGGGCCCCTCTAACTTGAGTATGAGGTTTGATAATTAGGGTGTGGGTCTACTAATCCTTCAACATGTAGCACACAAGCTCCTGTCCATCTGTAGCCCTCTGTTACCACGTGATATGACTCCGGCAATCGCAGGAGTGGTTGTTAAGTGTTTTCATCACGGTTTTCAATTTCCACCATCTTTAAGTAATGTGCCTTCTTGCTAAGGGCAGTTTGTTTGAAGACTAGCTTGTTTTTTTGTTTGTTTGATTGAGGTTTATTGTCGTACGCAAGGGTATTTCACTTATATGAACCTTATCAAACACAGAAACAAACATGGGCTGTGGGGTTAATTAGCGGCTACTGACTTGATTATTGAGGAACAAGACACATACCACTATGCAACTTTCTGAGTCCAGGAGAGGTCTGATGTCAAACTCTTTTCCTTGCCGGGGGAAGATGGATAGTATGTGAAGTCCACAGAAATCATTGGCCGTTCTAAACTATCATACGAGTGAATTAAACGTATATACGC
>JAQQZZ010020709.1:0-11154 GCA_030265115.1 Mopalia vespertina | reverse complement strand
TTACACGGCCTGGTATGGTGTGAATATGGTGTTTACACGGCCTGGTATGCTGTGTATTTGGTGTTAACACGGCCTGGTATGGTGTGTATTTGGTGTTAACACGGCCTGGTATGGTGAGAATATGGTGTTAACACGGCCTGGTATGGAGTAAATATGGTGTTAACACGGCCTGGTATGGTGAGAATATAGTGTTAACACGGCTTGGTATGGTGTGAATATGGTGTTTACACGGCCTGGTATGGTGTGACTATGGTGTTTACACGGACTGGTATGCTGTGTATTTGGTGTTAACACGGCCTGGTATGGTGTCTATTTGGTGTTAAGATGGCCTGGTATGGTGTGAATATGGTGTTTACACGGCCTGGTATGGTGTGAATATGGTGTTTACACGGCCTGGTATGCTGTGTATTTGGTGTTAACACGGCCTGGGATGGTGTGTATTTGGTGTCAAGATGGACTGGTATGGTGTGAAAATGGTGTTAACACGGCCTGGTATGGTGTGTATTTGGTGTTAACATGGCCTGGTAAGGTGTGTATTTGGTGTTAACACGGCCTGGTATGGTGTGAATATGGTGTTTACACGGCCTGGTATGGTGTGAATATGGTGTTAACACGGCCTGGTATGCTGTGTATTTGGTGTTAAGATGGCCATGCATGTTGTGAATTTGTTTTGTACAAGGCATGGTGTTAAGTTTATGTGGCGGCGTTTACAATTAACACTTGGAGCACATGTTTTGATACGAATTTGGTGTAAAGACATGGCATTATATGTTTGTTAGTGGATTTGAGTGGGTTGGTTGTTCAGAACTCAAAAACAAGTTAATATTTGGGTACTAGTATCTTGGTAACTTTAGTGACCAGATTTATTAACTCAACAATAGTATAGTTAACGCGAGACTTTTATTTTTGACATTTCCAGTCTAAAAATATTGCAACAGCACACTAGAATTACAAGGGACCGGACGCAGTTAGCGGTACTATTGGGTGAGCAGTAGCTGTTAGCATAGTTATCTGGAACCCTACAGATATTACTGATAGAGTTTGTATATGGAAATACACGTGCGTCAGATCGCACAGAAAGCAGTCAATAATAGGTTTATGTGAAATCCATGACCTAAACTACAGGTGGTTGGTAAATATTGGTGCGGCAGCGGAACTGAAAAGCTTAAATAACGATCGATATTGCTAACATAGGCAGTGGAAGTTCTAGCCTACCATTAATCCAGACATCCATTGTGTGTTTATTCGGCAGCACGCTATTTAGATCAATCTACCGAGAGACTGCGGGAAATGAGGCCCAAACCCACCCTTAACTGAACACAATTATTAAACAGAAAGCGTCACCAATTTAACGCCAAACATTTTACAATATATGTTTCCAAGAAAATTGTTAGACGTACCCTTAACCTCCCCCGCGAATATCTCATCCAAGTATACCCAATTCCTCACCAAATCCCACACCCTATCTGAGTCAGACATCAGGAGGCAAATCCGATAGTGAATGTCAACCTTTAAACATCAGCTGCTCTTACGGCAACTAAATATTGACTGACTGATTGGATAAGAGACCTATTGTTGCGGGCTTTTTGTCTTCTTCTTTCGCTACAAGCAAGCGGAAACAAACAAGTCTGAACAGCAAGTCTTAAATGGTATTTGGGGATTAACGCAATTCATAACTAGATCTGCACGGACATTTTTATCGGTAAGGTTTAGGCTTGCATACGCGTGCTATTCAAAATGTACAAATAGTCATCTATTTACTTATTAATTGGTTACACAATTTTTCCCATAATGAAACGAACAAGACTAATTCACTTGTATATCAATTTGCAATCTAACCAGCAAACATTATAGGGTGTTATTTAACTAATCCGATGTCAGCGGTTATCCTCAGAACCAGTTATGCAATGTGTGTGCTTGACTTACATAGGTCGTGCAGCTGGTGACAAACCTTTATAGACATTTCATTATCGCCTGATCGATGCCAGCAAAAGTGGAGCAGATTTTGTATTAAAAACTTTGTTATCGCTGCAAAGACAAATACCTTGTGACGTGTCTCCGAGTATTGACCAATCGGAAGGCCATAAATTATTAACAGCGCTCCTCGAAAATGACAAATTAGACTGCAAATAAAACAAAGTTTGATTGCTGACATATCTCTTGAGTCTGGCCTTTGGGTCGACGAGCAATTTGCAGTGAAAAGTTACACCGGAAGTTATAAGTATCCGATACGCGGAAGGCGTGTAATACGACACTGATTGGACAAAATTGTAAACAGTTAATATAACCTGTCACGTCCAGTTGTCTCCTCAATAATCTATGTTTGATTGAAATTATTTTGAAGTTTTCCTAAAACTTTTTCGCCCACGTGAAAACATACATTTCAGTAACCGATAACAGCTCTTCTGTGGGTCACCTTGACAATTCAGTAACCGATAACTTCTGTGGGTCACCTTCACATTTCATTGACTACGACACAGTAAGGCGATCTGCTTTTATTGTTTTTAAAAAATAACCAATCGGAAGAGAGATATCCTTTGAAGGAACGCTTTAATGGCACTGTAATGACTTTCGCAACAAGCCGATTAGAAAGGTTCAACAGGTCTGATTTCCTTTATACAAATGTACCTTTAAAAACAATCAACATAGTATAGCCTTCAAGCTGACAGGTGGATCCTCTCATCAAGTCTCATATAAAATATAAAGATTATTCCTTTACAGATATTTCTCTTTCTTTGGGATAGTCAACTCATACATAAACCAAGTGTGCAATATATAGTTGAATGCAGTTCAAAGGATGTTACATGGGTCTGAGAGTAAGTGTTCACTAATTAGGTGATAATTAGACTGGGATAATACCGTATTGAGCCAAAAAGTGCTTGTAAAACTCGTCTAACAAACAAGAGATAAAAAAGGTCTCCCATCACGTGTTGTTAACTGTTTACCACCCATAATAAAGATCAATCAAACTGTACTTATGTATGTAATTACAACTAGTTTTCTCACAGTCGTGCGGATGGATGATTGAGACCACGGTTCACACTAATTATGAATGATGTTGAAAAGGTGACAAATTCGACAAGCTCTCAAGTTTTAAAGCCTTAAAAACGCGATTTTATATTTGAGATAGTTGTATAACAACTTAAAGCGAAAATCAGTGGTGTAAAATGACGAGGATATATTTAGACAAATCAACAGCAAGACAAGTTGTTTTGTTTTTTCTTCTTCTAAGTCCTTGTTGTTGGGTGGTTTAACACCATTCATCCTGTGTAGAGAAATGAGTAGAGAAAATTTGAACTTTTTTCATGTTTTGTGAGATGTTTTTGTGATCTTATCCGTGTTGCTTTATGAGGTCTCAATAATACCTGGAGTTTGGCAGTATACCAGACAGTAGGTGGATGCTTCTATCTCACTTAGAGGAGACCTCCACAGCCTCACCTCGAAAATTTCTCTCAAGTTTCCAGAAATTTCTGTCACGAAGCGTAAAGGTCATCAAATAACGATGTTATTTATTAGCTGATTTGAGCTTGTTTTATGTCTGATCCTGCCTTAAGCTCAGTTGTTCTAACTGTCATTGTACACAAAAGTTAGCCGCCATTATCTCCTCATGCCTGACATTTACAGGCAAACAATACCGTTCTATAATGCCTGACATTTTCTCATATTTTTTTCTTGTGCACTACTGCGCGTTTTGTTTGACTTGTTGGGTTAAATTATCCGCCCCGACCCGAAGCATCATCTTTGAATAAATTATCTTATTTGTGTGGCATTAATACGGTCAGATGGCACAGGGACAGATCTGAGAGAAACAAATGCATTCTAGAGGTCTGGATACAATGCCAAGCCAATGAGCTAATGATGGTAACCAAGCATATAATGCCTGTTAATTATACATCTAAATATAAGTTTATACAAACGTTGGTCATCTTGGTCTCATCAGCGCTGCCCTTCCTCCAAATGATTTGATCACGAGGGAGAGCACGTCTCGATTGCTCTGTTTGATCTCGCGTGATTTTGACAAAAGGGGCTAAAATATGGCCACCGCCTCAAGGAGTGTGCTTCAGTGAGTCAATGAATAATCTCCTATATTGACCCAATCTTTAGGTAACCTTATCATGGGACGAGGTAATCTCTATAAAATATAGACAGGAAGACAGATCATGATCCCCCGCTACAAACATATCTCTAACTTTGACCGGAAGAGCCTCCAGCCGCCCAGAGTTTTTAACACGTCCATAATGGCGGCAGATCCAAACGTAATTACTTCCTAATATGATAATTTCCAGTTGAGTTACCTTCGGGATACATACCACCCACACACCTCCTCACATAGAAACAATATTAAAACCTCCAGACATAGAAGAGAGAGACGGGGGGGGGGAGTTTTTGGGGAGACATATACCCAATAGCGACAAAACATTATAAGTACATCAACATTTAACTTACAACTATAATTGTTTCACCTTTCCGATAATACCAATACCTAAGGAACATATGATCAGTATTGTTGGTACCATGCACTGGACAGATATTAGATATTTGCTGAAAGCAAACATTCTCTTCCGTTTTCTTTCCCAAAGCTCAACTTTAGGCAGTTACTTTTATCAAAACCCAATTATTCATTTTTGTATAAAATGGAAGGCTAGTATAGAACAACTAAGAATATACAGATCTATGCCATGGACGGGTTGATAATATGAGACATATTTAAATTCTTCGTAGTTTTTCAGCCATTACCGGCGATGAAGAGGCGTCGATTAAGTGAAATTCCATTGAGAATGGCGTTAAATACCAACTATACAAATAATCCAACAATTAATGTTCCGCTCTACGTTCTGACATCCTCTCACATCAAAATGTCTTCACTTGTATTCGAGGTATGGTGATAATCCGCGCCATTGTTTGTACAAGACGCTTTGCCTCCGTTTGTTTGGCTAAAAAAGATCACAATTAATACTAAGTGGACTTTGACTGGTCAGTGTGAATTCTATCAGAATGATTATCACGTTTTCATTTAGCGGTCAGTGTCTGCAGAGATCTGCTCACAATACATCAAAAATGTTTATAGATGTAATGCACGTATGAAGCTTTTTAAGTAAGATTCTATGAGAGAAAGGTAAATGTAGAAGAAATAATCGCTTTGGTGTTGTTTTATTATAAATTTTACGAGAATACATGAACTTAATGCCTCCCCCACATCTCTCCATTTATCCACTTAACTGTATAGCTGACATATGAAAGGTGCTAAATCATATAATTATCGTCATCAATGTAATGTTCATAGACCTCCGCGAAGTTTCCCATCCACCTTGAGATGAGAGAGCGCCATCTGGTGGTCGTTGCCAATTTCTCATCAATTCAAGATGTCATGTAAATGGAAAGACCATTATTGCGGTAGGAAGGAGTTTGTATGCATTATTGTAAAAATGAATTAATACGTAACCCTGTCATTTCAATCTTTTATTTAGTGTGTTATTTACTAGCATGGGATTCATGATCTGGTTTTATTGATGTTTTCTGATAAATATGACCTGCTATGAAAAAGATTACAATATCTATGCTGGACCCCTTGGACTATAAATAAATGGACAAAAACGTTTTTAAACTTGTTGTGTAAAAATAAATATTAAAAGAATATAACAGTGGAAAAATTATTTCGAATTTAAAATATCAAATAGTTAAATTTGAGCCCTTAATTTAATTTTTCAGTCATTCACAACGTGTTTGACACTAATGGATTATCACAGTAGCCTAGGCTTAACACTGCTGGTTTTTTGTCATATGTTGAGGTGTAATTCCAGTGTGATCAGTAGCATGTGTATAACACTGTATTATTGGGCTTAGTCCTGTTAGTGTTCCATCAAATGGAGACTGAATTGTATTACTTCAAATGCCTGTTTGTAGACATTTCAGATTTTAGCAGATTCTACATAAAAAGTTACTTTTTTTGGAAAATGATTCATCATAGAATTTTGTTGCATTTTTAAAAAAAAGGGCAATGTTGACATCAGAAGGGTGCTACATTTATATTATACTTCTGGCTAGATTTTTAGAAATGTTTTCCGAAAGATATATTTTGTGATTTATAGGCTTTCCAAAGCTAGGTTAACAGACAAAAAAAGGACACTGATATTCGCTTAAGACAAACTCCAAAAACGAGGCACAATTTTTAGTTCAAAGAATACTCTCCTAATTAAAGTACTGTATTTGGTGTAAAGATATTTATTTTCGGAGAAAAATAAACCTACAAAATGGCACTGTATGTCGCCAACTATAGGTAGTTGTATTTCTGAGTATCCACGCTTTCCTACCTTAGTCTGCATAAAAATTGGCTTTAAAAATTTTCTTTTGCTAGAAGTCAACATAGGGTTCCAGCAAAATCTTAAGTAGGGTTTCAGCGATGCGATCTGTAGTAACGATTTTATGACATTCACCCGAATTAGGTGCAAATAACACAAATAAAGACCAGAACACCGAAAATTAGGTGAATACCGTTTGGTCGATTCTAAAATCTTAGCTTGAATATATTCCTTTAAGTATAGGGTATAAGCCGGCCAATGAGAAAGCTGTAAATAAGGGGAAACTGCGGAAGACGTTTCTACAAGTTCTCAAGTGTGTACAGATAACAACTGTTGGACTAGAATTGGACTTGGATGAGGAATAACAATATAAGTAAAACTATTTATACAGAAAAGTATGGAAAGTAGAAGACCCCTCAGTCTCAATTTACCCGGGTAATCTCTGAGCTGGGTACCATCAAATCGACTTGCTCTCTAGACTTTAGTGATTACTCGGATTGTCTTATCGGATTAGGTGATTGCTTGCTACCAGTAACGTAGAGGACCATTCCCTTCACATTACATTGGGCTGGCATGCCAATATATGAGTGAGACAACACCGACCCCGGAGTAACAGTCTACATCAAACAAACATAACAGTTCATCAGAGTCGGCTGGAGAGTGCCTACGCGATCATATGAAACTAAGTAAAGCGATAAGAAAAATTAGTTATGTACAGTAACCTTTGTAGCACAGCCGAAAGGTTTGCATGGAAACCCTAGTAGATCGAACGTGTTGTTTTAACTAAACGATCATCGGAAGAAGAAATATTATGTCAACTCTATGCCATTCTTCGAGAAAGCTACGTTGTTTCATTTAATTTCAAGTTTAATTGTTATTATGTTTCTGTTATGTTTATTTTTAGGTGTCTGTGAACTTTGGTGATTGCATATACGCTAAGAAAGAAGACAGTTGTGTATTTTTGACAAGTCCATCGCCTGGAGGACTACAATGTTGATGCTGTCCGCGTCCGGATATGGTCCACATAGTTTATCAGTTTGTTCGTTTGGCTGTATTCTCCATGACTACAGGGCGTCCATTGCGGGGGTGGAGTGGGTGAATAACGACTTTCCAAACCGGCAGACTTGAATCTACTTGATATGCCTATTAAGATTAATAAGGCGGTCTATTTTGGATCTTATATGTAATCCACTGGAGCAGAAGCAATGGTCGTACTTGATTTAAGACAGCAACCAGCGACCCGGCATACGAAGACCATGCAGTCAGTCTAAATTTCATATTCGCTCTCACACTGATCTTTGATTGGTCGATTCATTACATCTATATATGCCGGTTAGCTTTCTACCGAAGTAATCAAGTGCAACCAATGTAATCTATTAATTTTCCCCTTGCAGAACATTTCCCCATTCTAAGAGAGACCGATATCTTTTTAAATAAACACTAATGAAGGATAGAAAGGTTGTTTGTGAGCGATCCCCTCCTTCCACGGGTCAGGCACAACCACATGTCTTTGAGTTCCCCACTAAATCCCTTAGCTCCCCCCTCGACAACTGGACCTTTTGTAATTTAATTGATTACTGTTTATATTTAGACAGTTATTGTGACAATAATAGACTGATGCTTTTCTTCGAGTTTTACAAAGGTCATGTTGTTCTCTGCTTCAGAAATACCTGAGAGTAAATGAAAAAAAAAATTATGATAGAAAGTACTTCTATACTGGTGTCAAATTCTTAGAAGAATTCCATTTTGCACGCTAGGGTGAAACGCAATTGGAACAATATACTCGGAGTAACGTTTTCATGTAGGAGTCGCTATGAGAATAAAAAGTTGTATCTATTGTACATATATTTAATCTGCAGATAATTCCAATACCCAATCCATATATTTACACAATATAACGAGTCTTCAATTATTACACCTTGGAAAATAGTTAAGGCTTAACATTAAAGCACTACTTTAATGTCAGAGATTCGGTTGCCATAAAGCGTAATGGATTTAAACCTGGTTTCAGTTTTAATCAGTATCAAATAGCTAATTAACATATGTACTCTCACAGTTGAATGCGACACACGCTTCTGGTCTTATCCTTTAGCCGACTAACACCAAGGTGTCTTATCCTAGCCGACTAACACCAAGGTGTCTTATCTTAGCTGACTAAAACCTAGCCGTCTTATCCTAGCGACTAACACCTTGGTGTCTTATCCTAGCCGACTAACACCAAGGTGTCTTATCCTAAACGATTAACACCAAGGTGTCTTATCCTAGCCGGCTATAACACCAATGTGTCTTATCCTAGCCGTTTTTAAAACACTCCTATATTTTTTATACAAGGAGAACTTAAGAAATTCCCTCCGCTAATATTTCCACCTTTTTTTGTCGCGAAGTATTTATATTTCTGTAAATATTACGTCCAACTCCAGTTACCACTTATTTCATCAGCGACTCCCAGAATCGGGGTCGATCATAATCTATTCGCCCGGGCCAAAAAAATTTAATCGAAACACAGTTTCTTGTTTTCCTATTTTCTGGGCAAAAGATCACATTAAAAATGATTGTGATTCAACGTATCTTGAAGGCGCACGCTTCAAACAAATATCAATATTTTGTCTGTAGTTCGCCGTCCATGAAAAGGTATAGGATTTGCCACTAGGCGTATAGGCCTATCATGGTTACTTGTCTATAAATGCTGAGCGCCATGTGCGGGAGCCTCTTTACTGTTGTCTTTATCAAAAGTTTGACTTTTTAATAGACAAGAACTCAAATCTGACCGGTTGAAACTCGTTTAAACACTGAAGTATCTCCGATAAGGTCCCGTGTGAAGAGGCACCAAATGGAATAATAAACGATCCCTACCATACTCCACCGGTTCTCGTCTGGGGTTTCTCGAAACATAAAGCACGTCTAAAATCATATACAATATATATAGAGTTAACACAACAAAATAAACTAAGAATTACAAACATATATTATTTTCCATTAGACAATTGAATTTGTTTGTGGGAATATAGATGTTGTGACCTGTAGGGTTGTGTCGCATTGTGTATATGTGTACAAATGTGTACATAAACACTTAACATCAACGGTTATTGTCTGCTCTCGAGATGTATGTGCGTCACCCATAACAACTCAACATTACAGTCTATTTAAACTTGTCTCTGAGAATATACACATCCATGCATATTTGCTGTAAAAATTGAGATTCAGATGCCAGTTTTCACGAAATTCGACTATTTTACTTCCCTATGTCTTCCGAAATTTTACTCCCGCCATTATGGTTTGATAACACATTTCGTTACAACTTTCTCTTTTTCTGGTGAATTAAACATCTACATTTACAATATTATTAAATCAAAAATAAAAATATTTATTTAAATTAAGAGAACGGTCGATGTATGCTCAAGACTCGAAGGGATATTTTCTAAATTTGGAGGGATTACTTGATAAAGTTTTATTTTCGAATCGTGCCAAACCAGGAATAATACGATCAATACGGAAACAACCGAAGGAAAATAATTAAGGTCTATCAGTTGAAATTTGAATTATATTATATAATTAATACGTGTTTAAAATATTGAATGGATTGGCGGCAGACAAAGCCTTGTAATATCTTCTGATATGAAATCTACGGCTATATAATAAGACGGCTAACAGTGAAACAAATACAATAAATATGTTAATATATAACAAAAACACGGAATATTTACTGGACAAAGACAGCGCACTCAGAAGGTAAAAGTAGAGATTTCTTGTAAACGGAAATTACACACAGCGCTTTTAGCAGGTAGTATTTTCAAATGGATTTGTATTAGGCAATGTTCCTGCTGAAAATACCAATCGGTAACCGGATTAGTAAACCTATAGAATGTACGAGTTGATAGGGGAGCTAGTTCCGAATAAACACAGAGATTAGCCTGTGCATTTAGACTTGCTTTGGGAGGTTACAAACAGGAAATTCTTACTGTATATAAGTGACTACATATATATTACAATAATCTGTGAGATTAGGCAAAATAAAATAGAGAAGAGGAAATGCCATTATTGTACTTATTAGACTTTATACTCAGTCAGTCACCTTGGTTTTGTAACATTTTAAAATTCTTGGAATGTTAAAATATATTGGTTACTCAATCGTTATATTATAAGCCTATTTAGCCAAACAAACAAACAAAAACACAGACATAAATTGTTGTTTAATAAGTTGATTGACTGATTGGTTGGTTGACTGGTTGGTTGGTCAGTCATTCAGTCAGCCAGTCAATTGTGTGTTGCCCTGTTTGTACATATGTATCAAATGAGAGACGATATGCTTAGACCTACTGATAGTCAATAACCAAGAACACTCTACTTATTTGTAATACAAGGGACACTACCCAAATAAAATCTGAGAGCCGTCTATATGTACTGAGTTACTGCCCCTGTCTCCATTCAACAAATCATTCTAAAACAAGTAATCAAATTGTCGTTTCGACTCTTATGCCATCCAACACCGTGATGGGTCTTTCCAGTACAGCTTACGTAATGATTACTGGACTACTTGTTACTACTGAAAAAAGACGAAATTCTTAATTAAATGAGTGGTTGGTTGGGTATAAAGACATACTGTATGTCGCCCCTGAGCTAGCTATTGCGCTAGAAAGCTCGGAGTAGACAAGTCACGCGTTTACAGTATGGATAAAACAGTGTAGACTAATGCTATTTCTTGTACGATATCTCTGTCACAATTGTCACCTTGTGACTTGTTTCTTTTTATAAAGAATTTTGCTAGTTATTTGTTCGGACTCTGGTGTTGGATTTAGTTCTAGGAGTCTATAAGTTTATTCTTGTTGACAATGTCAACTGTTTGTGCAACTGAACT
>JAQQZZ010020698.1:0-11154 GCA_030265115.1 Mopalia vespertina | reverse complement strand
AACCACTTTTCTTGTATGTTCAACTTATCGACATCCAAACGAGTGTGAAGTTTCTTTTTTGACTGAGTTTATTAATTTGTTTAATTGTTTTTTTCGTATGCGACAGGTTAATTTCCCCCGTTTACCAATGAGTCATTCCAATGCGTGACGGAAACCACATCTGACTTCACTGTCAATAAACAGCAACATCATTCAAGATAAGTACAGGTGAAAATTACCGGTTCTAGACGCCACCCTAAATCGTGTGCGTGTTGCCTCTTAATCCAAACTGTATAACAAGACAGCAGGACGATTTCAACAACCAACCGTCGACTGCATTTGAATAAAATAATAACTGCATCGAATAGTAAAAAAAATGGCTTGTTCTACACCTTGATTCACAAGAAACGTGACCCTAAGCTTAACTAATGCTCCCCCTCTCCTTTACATACAGTTTTTTTATGTTGTCACTTAGTAACGAGGTTGATAAGACTCCGATAAGCGGATGAACGTCCGTTAATGCTCTAAAACCAAATTGAAGCGCCACCTGCACTGCCGAACACTTTTGATTGGGTGGTATTTAGCTTCGCAAACGAATGCAGGAGTTACATTTATTTAACAGTACCGGTACATGCATTGCTGATAATTCTTTTACGTAATAAGCAATAACAACTATTCTACGTTAACACTGAAATCTAACGTTTGACTTACTAGAATCACTCGAGGATTTTCTGTGGAAGAAAGGTCGTCTCGCGGAACTTGTTTTGTCTATGCTCATCCGCACAATGCCACTGATATTACTGGCCTGCTTATTAAAATTGGATTCTTTTGGCTTCTGCCCAACTTTAGAAGATGTACTCGGCTTCACGTTTTTATCAGCAGTTGGGACTTCGTCCTTGAATCGGTTGTAGACTGGCGGGTGTACCGTGATGGTAAGATCCTTCAAAGGACTGTCACCAGAAACTGCCATCAGAGTAACTACCTTTGGCATGAAGTTAATACCTAGCATAAACGTAGCATCAAGCGAGATTCCAACGCTCACTAAGGCCAGATAAGCATCGTTGCTCTCCAAATGCAGATATAGTGGAATCCAGGCAATCCATATACAACTGCTCACTAGGGTCGATACCAGGATGGAACGAGCTGGACGAACTCCCGATTCTGTAGCGACGCCCCTATGAACAATCGCCAGGATCATCGTGTGTAACAAAAGTACAGCATCGTAACCCAGGCTGCAGACCAGTTCAAACCTGTGAATTTTCACCAAAGAACTTTATATATTTAAAATTAGTGTTGAGAGAAGCTCCCGCTGCGATAGCGATTCAACTGAAAGCTTAGGACTATAGCAAAAAACATTCGTATCATTGAACATTATCAATTGCCCGAGGAGTCGTCTACCGAATCAGTTAAGCATACATATACAGACACAAATTGTTACGTCAATTTACCATCATACCTAAATAACACTTTAAACGGACTCTTTTTGCTAGCCAAATATCTTTATTTCTAATGCCAATCTGACGACTGATCCAGCTTTGATGTACCGTCCACAAGGAACGGACACATTTACGAATCACACACTTACCGATCAATCTTACATCGCCATGTGGGTAAGACTTCATCCAAGGAAGCGACATCGTATGGCAATGGAACATCCAGCAAGGCACCCGATGGTTCAAGAAGCAACCAGAAGATTGTAGGCACTATTTGTCCTCCTAGAAGAACAGGGATATAGATATGAACCCGTCTCGCTTGAAGCACATCCTTGAATGAAGTATCAGACTTCAATTGGGTGACGACACCTAACCTTGCTACGTCGATCAGTTGTGCCGAAAAGCAGATACAGTAAGCCAAACCTGTGAAAAAGCGAGAAGGAATAGGTTAAATATGATGGCGCATGTTGTGGTATATCCTACAATAAATACGGGATTTGCTCTTTGAAGAATACATTTTACACAATGATAAGAGTTTAAGCAAGATTAAACAAATATGATATATTTTGTAAAAAAAAATTAGAGGATTGAATATTCATAATTCTGTATATCCAGCTTTCCGGTGTCAAAGTTTCATGAAGAAATTTGACATGCTATAGTCTTTCGCTCAATGCTATACGACACAAGCTTTAGGCATTTCTGTAAATAGTAATGGACGATGACGCGAAGACCCTAAACAACTGGGAAAAAAATCTTGTTAACAACAAAATAGCGACAATGTTTCTATAGATACCAGTCACGTGGCGTATTTCTCTGGTGACGTCACTAGCGAATCGCTGGTCTGTCAATGTTAATAAAAGTTAGATGGTCGAATCCCAATTTCTCCATAAATACGCCGAATTTGTTAATAAAGCAACTTGCAAATCGCCCAGTAAATATTGGACTATTGTTAACATTTTTTGGCCTAATATAATTAAATAATCTTCGGCAGGAGAAAACATTAGCAGCTATTTAATAACATCATATTATGGTGATATCTAATCTGAAGCATGTATTTATAACCCTGTAATAATTTCTGTGTCTGAACCGTTAAATGCCAACAATTATTAAATGTCGTTAGAGAATAGTTATCTGCCCATAGAACTGACCTAGACAAATCCTTCTCACTCCGCAGGTAGCATTAGTGGCGCTAAAGAGAAATGTAATGTTGGACAAATACAAAACAAGGACGCCGATGATGAGGGTAATACTAGCATCGATGGACAACTCGACAAACATCTTTCTGGAAGCCACCAGCTTGAAAAGATAAAATATCAGGAGCAGCGTGAAACCAATTCCCAAACAGAGGAGGGAGATCATCACGATTCCAATGGCACGATTAAGGTGATGCTTCAATGGGGGTCCAGCTGCTTCAAGGGAGGCAACTTTAGCATCGTACGCTTCAAGGAACTTGTCAGTTAGGCAAACCTTGCACTGTCCCGGGCATTTCGACTCTGGGATGAGGCGCTTCCCGTCACGATACATGCCAGTATGATACATGCTCAGGCTTAATCCACCATTGTTGTACCTTCCAACCTGAAACAGTGTACAGTAGTGTTAAATTGCGCAAGGCAACAGCAATAACAATTTGGTTTAAAGTGTTCAAATTCAGCGATTGCCAAGAAAATCAAAGCAATCTTTTTTATATTTCGGCAAGACCATTATATGTAAGATTAGAAGTAGTTTATAGTACCATGGTTGGGTTTGGGATTATGGTATGGTCTGGTAATAACCCTCGCCTGGAACTGGAGACTGACGTTGTTGTCTTACAAAATGGGCTATGTTTCCATATATGACGATGTTCTGTGCAGAACCACACACAGATTCTTTCATCGAACCTTACATTGTTAAATAAGTCTTGCAAATTGGTAAATGGATGTTAATAAAAATGATAAAAGTTAACTGAAGTTTGGCCATTTAAACAAATGTTGAACCACACATATACTTACTCTGGTGAATCTGTAGCTGCCCCTGTGCGGTTGAATGTTAAAAATCTCAAATGAACCCTGGCCACTTCGTTCTCGAAAAAAGAAGTTCACTCCACCAGGGGGCGCAAAATTGACCTTTGGTAGCTCCTGTACTAAGACCTCGTGGTCGAGAAAATCGAAGAGACTTCCGTTACACTGTATATCTTTACTACTGCATTGGTTCGAAAGAGACGTAACGGCATGCGCAAAGGCAAACACGGCATTTATAGCAGCAGGCGCTTCCCACGACTGTTCGTACTCCCCCGAGGAATTCAGCTTTAAATCCGCCGTGCATGTCTTCTCGAAAATGTCACCTCTGGCCAAGTTGCATTGAAAGTGGGACTGCCAGTATTCTTGAAACCAAGCAATGTCACTGCCGTTTACAATCGACAAGGAGTTGAAGTGCTTCCCAAAATCAGTGTTCACAGTTTGGTTGGGTGATATGGTCAAGGCTCCTACAACATAAGACAGACAACGCCTCCTGGTAAAACAACGGAAGATACTTTAAAAATAAAGATTTACCATTGTTGAAAACGATTTTCTTCCACAAAAATCAGGCAGTTAGCTTTGAATATTTACTGTTACGAGCACACCAGAAATTGAAATGTTATTTCGTGAAAGTTAATTTAGTCAAGAAATCTGATTTTAAACCGATTTAGTTCAATGTGAAATCAAATAAAAATCAACAAACCTAAAGCAATGTCTTGTAATTCCGAAATCCAGGGTCTGTTTCTCCACGATTCTGTTGCGATCCAAAATAATTTCCCATGAGCTTTTACTTTCTGAGCTGCCCGAAGCAGCATCTGGGTTGTTTCGTCTTCGGTCATCATCACAACAACAGACGCACCAGACACGTTAAGCATATGGTAGACAGCCTCAATATAATTCTCTAAGCCTACCCAGGACGTATGTAGCGCAACCTTTGTCGCTACGCAGACGCCTTCCTCGCTCACATCCGCAACAAAGCGTTTCACCGTTTCGTTCTTGGACAGAGACGCAGTATACACCAAGTGAATGTAGTCCCACTTCAGCCTCTTCACCAGTTGAATAATCAAGAGTATTTCGGCATCCGTCGGAGGAACGGTACGGAAAAAAGTCTTATCATTTGCCAAGTCATCAGGAAGGATCGAAGATGTCATTGAAATCTTAAAAAAGAAACATTATTAATGTATTTCTCATGCAAACTACGTAATCAACAAGAAATGTGCTATGTACGAAAAAAATCAACCCTTGACCTTGAAACCAGGATTTTTTTAAATTTTTTTATAAATGATTCTTTATTTCTCTTTTACACGTTAAGCCGAGGCTTATATTGTGTAACTCAAAGGATTACTATTACATTTGGTATACATTTTTTTAACAAGATATAGTATTCCAGGATGTTTGGATCGTACGTCTAACTTCATCCAAGTGCACAAATGTATGAATATTGCTCTTGAATACAGCTTTGATTTTCGTTATAAACCTTCTATAATCTTAAAAAATAAATAAAATAATAATAAAAAAACATCTCCGCTCTAGCATTTTCTATGAAAATTCATTTGTTACTGTACGAGCGTGAAAATCTATTTAGGGACGAACGTGTGTTTTTTAAGTTACTCATTGTCCAGCTTTTAAATCACGCAGGAATCGCAAACTGTTTAAGGTCAGAACTCTGCTCTTACTACATTGCTCTTTCAGGGAGACTTAAAAGAAATATTCATCAAAATCAGCTTACCAACGGAGCCTTCGCAGTAGAGGTATCAGCCAAACGTTCTGTTTCCATGGCCAACGTCTCGTCGTCTCTCGTACTACCAATGAGACCGACAAGCTTATCCTCCTGAGGTGTCTCCGGTGGTCTGGGAACCACAAATGTAGACCTTACCACCTCATGCACTAGTTGCTGTGCGCGAGCAGGGCTTGAACATGTATCATAGACAGCGATTCCAAATTTCAACCCAGGCAAAAGCTTCTGCTCATTCAGTAACTCAACTGCCCATAGAGCTGCGACGACTGCCTCAAATCCCGCATGGTCAACTTTAGAGGAACAAGTGCCTACAGCTGAATCGTAAAAGTGAACAGGGAAGAAAGCATGCAGCATTAGTTTGCCCCGCCTGTATGCATATTCCATGCCAACAATGTTCGCAGATGTGGATGAACACGTGGTACCTTCACATTCAGCATTTATTTCTTCCAATGGAACTAGCGTGCCATTGACGTCCATGCCTAGAGCCGAAGAGGAGAAGGTTAGCCTGCCAGTATCCCACGTCGCAAACTGAAACGGCAATTCCATAACGCATCTTAGTTACATTCTAATTTGTATGATAATTTTCTTCATAAGCCTGTTTCACAAAAATAGACAGTTAATTCAAGAACACTACCAAGAGAAGATCTCATTCAAAAGTTAACTTAAATCATAAAATATTCAACATAAACGGTTTTATGCAAATAATTAAAAACTAATGCAAGGGACTGCGGGCCGTATGACAGATTATGGACTGGTCAGTCAACCACAAAAAGTTATATGGATTGATGAATGAAGCAAATGTCTCCGCTGAAGCACAAACGGGCTTACAATTTGTTTTCACTGGAGAGTGCTACCAAGGGAAGTAACTAAAAAAACTCAGCTTCGCTTCAGTCCATATAACTTTCTGTGGGTGATTGACCATCCGTAAACTGCCATTTGGCCCAAAGTTCCCTGCAATACTTGTTATACCGAATTTCCATAATTCTCTACCTCTTTACGAATGAATGAAGCAAATATCTCCGCTGTAGCACAAACGAGTTTCAAATGTTTACACTGGATAGTGCTACCAAATAAATTAACTCAAAAACGTTGCAGGCCAATATATCGTTGCGGGCCTCTATCGTAAAATAGTGACTGCAACAAACACATGCAAAGAATAGGGAGAAATTTAAATGGGGTATAATATTTGTGTATAATGCTATACATTTACAAATAAAAGGAGCAGCATCCAGAGGTGTTCATAGCTTTGAAAACATAGCCAAATAGATACAAAATTGATTTACTGTTATTGGGAAATGCGCTACGGCGAGCTCAGGGGTGACGTCACTATCCAAGATGGCGCCTAGCGGTACATAGCCCAATAACATCAAATCAATATTGTATGTATTTGGCTATGTTTTCAAAGCTAAGGTGTTCACTACATCAAAAAACATTAAGCTCGAAAATGCCTTTGGTTGCAGAACTTGTCACCGATGACTTAAAAAGACGAAAAAAAGAAAAGAAAAAAATTACCTTTAAATATTCATTCTCTTCCCCTTGGACAGGGGGGCGAAGGTTAATGAAGTCATAACGACCCACCCCATCTCCTTTACTATCAAACATCACCATATCTCCACTTGAACCATTGAATATGACTTCAGTCATGAGAGCGGGTATATCCCTGATGTTACGCTTCGCATCTGTGCAAAGTTCACCGAAAGCACAATGACGCTTCAATAGAGAGTCCAACCCATAGGCCAGGGATAGGACGCAGTCAATCGTAGGAGACGATTCCCCTCCAGAAGATATCTCGCTGTAAACGAGACGCGCGTCTTCAGGACACTGCTCTGGAAACCTCTGTTTGTTTTCCTCCTGCAGATAGCAGTTCAGTTTAGATTCAACTAAATCCAAGTAGAAAGGATCACGAGTGTAATTTCTAGCATTAATCGAGTCTATGTATTGTCCAAATTCCCCAAGGATCCCGGTGTGGAAAACTACACCTATAGAACCTAAAGCGTATTTGGATTTGGCAGCCGTGTCACTATCTGTGAAGGAATCGCTACCTACCCAGATCAATCCACTGACGTTGTGTCGTTCTGCAGCTTTGAAAATCTGTTCGGCGTGTCGAGTTTCTAGGAACGCTGCAATCACCCTCACTTTGTCCATTCTATTCACAATGAAACGTTTGAACACGTAGTCTAGACCCTTTTCGTCATACACGAATGAATTGTCCAGTTGCACTTGGTAAGCTACTTTCATTCCATTACTGTTTGCTTGTTGGATGACTTCTCGGATACCATATTTACCGTAATCCGAGCTTGAAAATACACACCCGATGTAACTCCATCCGTAGTGCTTCAGCAACTGAACAATCGCCAAGGCTTGTTTCACATCTGATGCTATTGGTCGAAAAAACAGAGGAAAGTTGTGCTTGTCACTGAGCAGTGGACTTGAAGCGGAGAAACTAACGATTGGTATGTTGTAGGACTGAATTGTGGGAGCAACAGCTGATGTTCGGCTACTGGAACTTGTCCCTACCATTCCGATTGGAACCGACAGTAATCCGAACTTGTTCCTCACTTTGACGTGCCCATTTACAATGTCTACGACCTGCTGAACGATTTTGTCCGTAATGTAGCAAGAATCAATGATGATGGCCCCAACGGTGATATTGGGAAGGATGTCTTTGCGCTCATTAATTTTATCCACGGCATACAAGATGGCTTCTGTTCTCAAAGTGTGTTCGCGATGCACGCCGCTTTCGTCACAGCCACTTGGGGACGTCTGGTCCTTATGGTTATGTAAAACACCGATGATATAAGCATCAGCGCTCTCTGTATTCAGCATTGCGTACTTGTTTCGCACTTTCGTACGGCATTCTGCCCTGAATCCGAGCCGAACTCGATTCATTATCTGCCAGTAAGATGTCAGATAGGATGATGCAGGCCATTCTACTTGGGAATGAATTCCAGATATGTTTCCTGCCTAAATATTATATATAAAACAAAGCATGAAATGAGTATCTCGTGTCTCCTATCTCAACAAGAATAATTCGTTGTTTACGTTAATTTAATGCCACAGTAAAACTGGTACAGAGCGGATAAACTGGAAGTCGTTACCAGAAGTTTTAGATCACAACCAAATAATAAATTTCCACATGCATTAAGCACTGGTATAGCTATAGTTAATTCCAAATATGGCAAAATGACCTTTGCGAAGGAATTCGTTCTGATCTTAAGATCAATTTACCTTTGCGAATAAACACGTAATAAACCCAAACGCAGATGAAATTTAATTCACTGACCAAGGCGTGAGCAAACTGGGTTTAAAAGTGCAATTACAGAGTTGTAGTGATTACAGAGTTATACGCTTATGCGTAGGGCATATGTTTGTGAAAAACTTACCTCGATAATACTCAGTCGAAGGGTTACGGAGTAAACATTAAATGATCTAGCGGTTGAGTACGAAATACCATTACAGGCGACATCGTCTTCACAATCGCCAGATTTGGTTATGATGCCGAAAAAAGTTTTTTGCATACAGGAATCGTCCAGAGAACAAGAGTTTTCAGAATTTACAGCGACAATGGCGCCCTTTGATAATATGTTAATCCCAGTCTTTATGTACGATGACACGAAATCCGCTGTTAAATTCTTTCCCGACATAAGTTTATCTGAAACGTAGATTACACCAAATATTTATTTTAATACCCAAAAGTCCTTTTGTCTCACTATAAGCTTGTACTGCTAGCTTTTATTGAGTACGTTTGCCCATTTCTGTATAAAAAACGATTTCTGTATATATTGGTTACTACATGTTTGAATCCCATTGCATATATTGTCTTAGTATTAGTATATTATTTTAGAATATTTAGTAAGAATCTTCCGTAAAATTCAAAGCGTCAACAAAATAGATACTTTTCCTACCGTAACATTCATCGGTTATTTGTTCTGCGCATCCAAAGTTTGGTTCATGGCCAATCATTCGAAGTAGGATGTCTCTGAGTTCTGACGATGACCTTTTCACAAACTCTTTGAACCCCGTGATATTTATAGGCGCTGGATTGATACTCTGAAGGAAGGTAGCACCTGGAATAATGAGAGAAATTGATGTTTATCTGTGATGCCATCGGTAGATTAGTGCGTATCATAAACTGCTCGTGTGTCTATGCTTATTTCGGGTTAGCTCTCTGGCAGTTTGTTTGAACAGAAGCAATGCTGTCTTTACTAAGCACTGGGGGAAAATTAACTTTCCAACATTATGGAAACGCTTCACATCTTGGTTGTGTTAGTGTCGATTATTGTTGGAATACACCACCGTCTTATCTAGTGAAATACCCTTAAGCACGGCGTAAAACACCAATCAATCAATATATCAATAAATATTTCGGGTAAACTCCGACTGGTTATCACAATAGAAGCTGTCTACTATTATCTTTTTCCTGCGACAAACGAGATCTCCATATTGATATTGGATACGAAGTTCTGTCACTGTTTTCCCCATTCCCTTGAATACCATCAGTCAAACATCTGTAGGGACAGTATCGGAATAGGATGAATTAGGATGAAATAGGATTTGTAGGGGTTTTTAATACAGGAATTGCGATCTCCGAGATTGAAAGCGTTTGGTATAACGGGGTGGCACATACATCAAACAACATAAATTGAACAGAAATATTACAGTTCTACTGTTCATTGATTCAATATAACACATCAGGGACCGATTTTACAAAGATTTTTTTTAAATTTAGTGAAAATCTAGAATTATAAATGAATCACTTACTTTTGATTTCGGACACTGGATATTTAAGGACTACTATCTTAATAACACTAAGTAAATATCCATGGAAAAATAAATAGGCCTACCATTAAGGCTCATTAAAATCTTGAACTCGTGACTATAGATTTTTACTTAAATCAAAATTTGCTCCGTGAAATCGGGTCCAGATCGGTGTCGTAAGACTACTCCCTTTGTTAGAGGGGCAGTTCTTTCTATGCTATTGCATGGTCTTCCGTGAACTCATCCTGGAGCAACCGACGCAAAACAACAAGACTACGTAAGCCTAAATGTGTTTTGTTTATACAGCAAACAGTACAAACGCTTTATCTCCGAAGACGAATAAATCTCGCCATTAGCAAATCGCGCTTTAGTTTAAATAGCACCTCTTTATCATCAAATGCACAGATTATTCCGATATGTTAAGCTTTGTCCCCAAATATTGATGCCTGTTAGTTATTCAATTGTAGCAGAAACGAGTAGATAGGTTTGAATACTTGTTTCATCAGATCGATGGACGCCAACGAGTTTGACCAAAACTATACCCCTCCGTCGCGGTTAACATATACGTCATTTAGGTAAAACACCAAAGGTAAAGCTAAGCTTGAGTTTCTTTCAAATATATTTGTAAGGGTGATCGTATGAAGATGAAGTCACAATTCCGGTTAAATGCATTCTTTATAACTGACTTGGAAAAATAACAATCCCATATGCCCAAGTTCCATGTTTTGAAAACCCCTAAAATATACCGTAATTATGTCATTTATGCTTATCACTGGGATAATAAGATACGAAACGGTGGCTAGATATAACTGTACTGTACTACAATACTTGGTAGGGTAGGCCTACATCAGATTATCGGATAGAATCACGCTTGTGTTGGAGTATAGAGTAGTGGTTTCACATCTCACTATGTTCTCAGTGTGAATATACTGACTAAATTCTGGCTTTATAACTACTGTTTTGTTTCATAAGTGAAGAAATTGGCGAGTGTCTCGGTAATCGAAGAAGAACCAAAATCACATGCGATGCGTGGCCGTTTATGGACAAAGGGACATCACTCTTATAAACTTGATATTTTACAGAAATCTCATTGAGTTATCCCCCCTTTATCTGAATGAGAATATACGCATCTAGTAACCATCAAGTACCATCAAGCTTTTTAACGCAGACTGGGAACTTTGGGATAAACCCGCACCATCACTGTTGGATTACTATACAGCTGAATGACATCAAAGCATAGTCCCGGTGTATT
>JAQQZZ010020687.1:0-11154 GCA_030265115.1 Mopalia vespertina | reverse complement strand
AAAGTTGAATGCTTAATCTGTATGCAGTCATATACCATATATATAATCCCAGATTACCTCATAATCATGACCTAAGAAAAGTGACAGCTATCTGTGTTGATCACTTTTTGAAATTGCATCAAATCCAAACTTTAGCTCCAGGGGCTGGTTGCTCAAAGCTCTATTCAATTTAATCCGCTATTAGATGACACCACGCCATATTGAAGGTCTATCTCTAACCTGGTATTAGTGAAATATGACTGTTCGACAAATAAAGATGCCTGAATTACTAAAACAAAAAGTAGAAGACATGTATGTTCAGCTCGGCAAAATGAAACTAACTGTAATCCAACTCCTAAAAGTGTTTGTTAAATGTGTGAATGAAATCAAATTCATTCACGAAACCCTTAACAATATGCTTTAAGCATTTCGGGTTAGCCTCGATTTAATTTTAATCATAAGCTACTTATAATTCAAATAATACATACTTTTTTGATACTTGGGACCTCAGGAACTTTTGACACAATTAGGCTAGATGTAGACACTACCGGATCTGAGGGGCCACCTGGTATTGGGAACATCTGATGTGTTACAATTGGTTCTGCACCGGAAAATGGGGTGCTTTAAGACACTTTTAAATATGTGTTGTAATCATTGTTTTCGGTCTCCAACACAGAGAATACCATCTTTAATTGCATCATAAAAGCGCAATGTCACCGCATATCTCCACATACACTGTATCCACGAGCCTCATTTACTTCCACTATTTGTGGCTTAGTTTCTTATTATCTACTAATACATTATGTTAACTGATTCACTACCAGAAGTCCTATATAGCAGTGACTACCATAACCAGTTTTAGCCTTCATCCCCAGCACTATTTACCGATTTTTGTAAAGAATGTGCATTTTGGTATTTTGACATAATCAAATGCTAAAAGTATTAAACTTTCGTATGCATATGTAATTTTACTGACCTGAAACTCAAAAACATAAAATATTTGCATTTTATTTGAAGTGTGTAAATTTCTGGAGTTGCTAAGATCGCCGCGGAAGCTCAACATATAGTTATATTCAACGCATACCAGCGTCTAACATGCTCGATGCAGTCCTGCCATATATCGTTTGAAAGCCTAAAATCTGAAGCGTTGTGTTGTAAAACTCAATTCTATTTTAAGAGCTGCGTTCTATTCCTAGAATTGAAAGAAAACGGACGGTTTTCGCACGGAAATATCCATATATGGCAAATTTAACGAATCTGGTTACGGATACATCCGAGTTTTACCATATATGGGTTGTTGACATCATTTTCTTTAACATATGTCGCCGAAGATTCGCGAGTAACGACAACTTTTTAGCAACGCATATGCGCATTGATAAACTTCCTTGGTAACAAGGTTATCGGGTTTTTTGACAGTTCTCTATTCTTGTTACGACAAAGTACTTGAAAAGACTTGTTGTTTTTAATAATTTATTTACGTTAACAATTCCTGAATTCTAAACGGAGGAGTGGATGCCAAGACCCGTATAAATAAGCCGAAACACTGCATTATGAATAAATATTTCGATCCTGCACTGAAACGATTATTGGACCCTTTATATTTACTAGCGTCATAAGTTAAATTTAGTTGTCTTGACAAAAGCCCAGGCTGGACACCGGAATCATTACTGACTTTAAAAACAATACTATGAATGTAAAATTGTCCAGATGAGTGTCTAGGTTCGTGTTACACAAAATATGACTGTTTTGCACAATTTTTTTTTCTTTTAGGATTTCCTGGCGAAAGAATTTTTAGGCATTGACAGCGGAATATAATAACAAATAAAAATGTTTATAAGAATTCTACTTATCTTAGTGTCTGTGCGGTTGTTTTGATTCCCGTGTGACCCGATACATAGGCACAGACTTTGCAATGGTAAGACTCTTTCCAGGGAAATTTGTGTGGCTCTAAAAAGGGCCTTTAGAAGTGGCTCTGAAAAGGGTCTTTGGAATTGGCCATGAAAAGTGCCTTTTGAAATGGCCCTGAAAAGGGCCTTTGGGAGCAAGGGTATAGACGCAGGGTCCATATGAAGCTGTCTATTTGACAATGAAGCGTTGCAGGAATGTATCGCTTACCATATCACCATATTTTCAGGAAATGAGTACATGTTCATTTAATTACATCACTTGGCTATGTGCATAGCTGTAGAATCAACAGGTTTTTTTTTTATATTTTCTCCTGTACATATTTCATACAAACAACATGTAGATATTCATTTATTTACATCCGAGGTTATGTCTATAGCTAAAGAAATGACAGTTTTATTGGTACTTTACTCCGTACATATTTTATACAGAAAATATATACATAATCGTTTATTCAAATAACATTTTTATTGCTGTAAAACGGAAAGTTTGCTTGACTGGTGTTTTACATATACCATGCAGGAAAGATACGTTTTCATTTATTTACATCACCCAGTTATGTGTATAGCTGCAGTCGACTGTTTGGTGTTTTTACGCTGGGCAACATAATGTTAGTGTTCCAGTATCTGTGTTGCTTACATCATGTAAACATGAAGATTCTTCAATAGAATTGACTCGCTGATGAAATGCCTGGAAACAAAGAACACATAAATTCACTCCATATATCTGACACCCGTAAATGGACTCCTTTCGAACTTTATTTGTCAAGCACACAGCACATCTCTTTTTCTTACCCATCAAAACAGGCCAATGTGAATGCCCTGCTTGGTCCAATGGCGAAATTTCAAATCGACGTTTCTTATGATATCTTCCAATGAGCAGCTTACATAAGCTCTGTCTGAAATCTTGCTGTGAAATCACTTTTTGTCGACCAGACTTACTCTTGACAATATGGTTTGGCGATTCCTTCATGAATATAAAGGAACAGGAAAGAGCTGTATCAAACAAAAACCAAAACAGATATTTCCAGAATTATGATCTAGCTGTAGGATACTGCATCCTGAGTTGATCCCCATGATCGACACCACTCATGTGCTAATTATATTTCAATACTACCTCAGGAGCCGGCACTTGTACTATGTTACCATCCTTTTGCTTTCGGCTTATAGACACAGTCTTAGTTGCATCTGAGTTGGTCGATAAAAAATTGACTTGTCTTTTATTAAACCAGGACATTGCTACCAAGTTGCCATTTTGGTATAACTTAGAAGTGCCCCTTTCTTTTGTCAAACAATGTGCGTGTAAACCATCCGGCCAATTTTTTTCTATTGACATGTACCAGCAGCATAAATCCCATCTGTCAGAAGTTTGTTGAAAAGATGAGGGCTTGAAAAAAAATTGTCCATGTATACGTGAAAGTTTTTACCAGCCAAAATTTGGGTAAGATCAGATACCACACATGACGAGAGTCCACTCTCAGAATTTCCATTTTCCTTTCCTCTGTAAACTTGCATTTGATACACATATCCATAAGTACTGTCAGCCAATTCCCAAACCTTGATTCCAAACTTACACGGTTTTGCTGGTAGATACTGTTTGTAGCTCAAACGACCTCGAAAAGGAATCATTGCCCCATGATCATCTACAGAAACGTTTATGTGTGGTTTATAACACTCAACCAACTTATCTTGAACAATGGTGTAGATAGGCCTGACATGATGAAGCTTGTCATAACCTGCATCCGATTTCGGTGGATTTTTGGTGGAGTCGTTTACATGGAAATATTGTAATAATTTCTCAAACCTGTATCTAGGCATAATCTGAGGAATCGATCCAATTTTGAAATGGCTGTCTGAAATAATTTGCATAAGCTGGTAATTGAACAATAGACATAAATACATGAAAACCAATGAATGCTTTTATTTCCTCTGTATTAGTTTCACTCCACTTTTCATCTCGCTTTTTTGCGATACACTGTTGGGCATACAAATTGGTCTGGTCAGCTAAATCATGGAAAACTGAATCCGGAAAAATAAGACTGAAGAAGTCCAACTCGTTGGCAGTTTTAGGAAGAGTGTAGACTGGTCCACTTTCCTCAGGAAACTCGCCTATTTGAATCGGCCCGAGATTCCTCGTCCACTTGGGTGGCCTCGCCTAATCTACATACACGTTGAGATCGCCGATCAAAGCAGGTTCACTTTCCCGTGGAGAAAACTTATCTCATAGCTCATATAATGGAATATCCTCCTCACTGGCCTAGACGACTCGTAATCAGTTAATTCAATGTCAGAATGTTACAGGATGCGTTATCGTCTGCAGTAAATGTGAGAAATTCACTGCCGTCGCCGTCAGAATCCGGGCCATTATGAACTACGTGCTCTGTAAACAAACATGAGCCTGGAAGTTGATCAATTTTCATTGAGAACAGACGGCTTTTGTTGGCCAATGAAATTACAGATAAACTCTTAAGACATTAGTAAAACAGATTTTCATTCATTTGGTGTTTTGTGTGGCAATCAGTCGAATTTAAAAATATCGGCCAATAGTGAGTGTTGTTGTTTTATGTCTCTATGCCCTCGCGGGGATACAAAGCTGACTTTTTAGAGCGCCTACAGACACTCGCAGGTGTGAAGGCATGTCGTCTAGCGGCGCCTACAGGCGCTCCTGGTAGGGAATGAGTTAATGAATATGACAGTGCTCACTGCTGTACTCCATAAGTTAAATTTATTTTTTTTAATTTTAGTACATATTCTTTCAGGGTTGTCTTTACTTTCAGAAACACCTGTATGATTGTGTCTTGACAGGCGGCTGCATGCTTTAGAATTGGGTTGTTTGGTTGGGCCGAGGAGGTGGTGGGGGGGGGAACAGACTTTACATACAAGGATCACTTGTACATGTAGGGCTTTAAAACTGGCGCAATATGAAATTAAACAAATTTAAAAAGTAGAAACAAACAAAACACAATTTAGTTCTAGTGTATTATACATAGTTAATTTGAGTAAAATAACAAATATTGTCAAATCTACCTACCTAATCCACTTGCGATATTATGGAAAAAATAGGCCTCATTACTATCACAATACAAATGTCTTAAAGGATAGTTTAAAAAAATCATGAACATTTATAAAATAAAAAAATAACAAAATGGTTATTTCTGACTTTTGCTTTCGTTGGGAACTATGCAACACAGTAACTGCTGCCACCTACCAGGTACATGTACATGTACCATCATTATATAGCACATGCCTATGTAAATGTATATGATGGAGTCCTGTGACTACCGTTTTCCAAAAGAGAATAAATACAAACAAATCATTATAAATTGCAATTCAGGGACTCAAACTTTGCAAATTAATCATACTGGAACAAATGAGTGATCAGGGGAAATTTTACAATGTCCAATTTCGACCAAACTGTGTCTTAAATGCGCTGGTCACAAAGTAACAAAAATTGGACACTGACCAAAACCTTATGGATGTCAATCGATCGGCGAATGTACTATCACTGTAAATCGATACATGTAACATGGTTACAGCCCTAGCAGGTACAGGACCAAGCTATTCTGTTATAATGCAGAGGACCGTGCCTCTCTTTCCTATTGTTTTGTGGAATTTTTTGAAACACCAGGCGGCACTATGCCTATCACCCGGCGGTTGACCGCCGGCGGCTGGGTATTAACGACAACCCTGTAAATGGGTAGTTAAGCTAGAGAAATAGACTCAATTTGAGACATCATTTTAATACATCATTATTCGGACTTGAAAGTGAAAAAAATTCATTATGACACTAAAAAAACTGCTTTTTTTTTTCCAGTAAAAACTCAATATTTGGATGTCTATGAAACCCAGACAATGTGCAACAGATCCATTTCATATTATCAGGTATTGGAGTACTAAGGTGTTAAAACCACAGGCTAAATAAACCCGCAGGGATTTGAATGCCCACTGTTAAAAAGCGTTCATAACTGTTCAATCTTTTAGAAGCTGGTGGTTTAGTTTATTACAAAATGGTGAAAGATAAATCACATATGATTACACAAACACTGCGTCTTGTATTTATTTCTGATTTCATTTACCAAGGTCTCCAACTTGGTTCAACCATTGCTTGATCTTGTTTCCTTTGGGATCCTACAAAGAGAAAAAAAAATGGTTACCAATACAATATAAAGTGTCAGAAGAAAAAGTAAGTCATACTTTTGAAAAATAAAGCACTAAAATCTAAGCACTAGTTTTTTGGCACTTTCAATGCTTTTCAATCATTGTGGGGGGGTAAGGGGTAAAAGCGGAGACTGTCCAAAAATATGAATATATATAAAATATGAAATATGTCCTACATGTATACAGCCCTTGCGTCATAAATAATACAGCTCTACCCTTATCATTATTAGTGCACCACACCAATACACATTTGCTTTGATTGTTTGTTTGATTGGGGTATTTCACTTATATGACAATGTGCCAGTCCAATGGGTGAAGGAAACCACCCTCGACACAACTGTCAACAAACAAAGACAAGACGGACAAATACAGGACACAATACAGACACCACAAACAGATCGGCTTCCTGTTTCCCATTAGCTCGGAGATCACCAGGGCAGCATGAAGCTCCCTCCAACCACCCACAACATTTCTTTGAAAACTTTGCCAGATGGTAAGATGGGCATTGTAAATTCATCCCTTAACGTATGCAGGGGGAATGGTTAGGGGTCTTTGGTTTGTTTGAATGGGATTAAACGCTGTGCTTACGGTTATTTCATTCACATGACGTTGTGCAAGCTCAATGAGTGAAGAAAACCACCCCGAACCACTTGTAACAAACAAAAACATCAGAGGACAAATACAGGACACTCACAGGCCAGTTCCTCTTTAGCTCAGAAAGCACCAGGGCAACAGGTAGCCCTCACCAACCACCCACGGGGGATCTTTGGAACATCAAACAAAAATGTTCCTAGCTCAAAAAGCCCATGAAAGCAAAACCAATATGCAGTCTGCTTGATGTACAAAACATTGAGTAAGCTGATTTTCAAACGTCATCGTTCCATCCCAATAAATAGATACTTGAGTCATTTCACTCAATACTCTATTCCAAATTGCTTTTACTATGCTAACACAATTTCAGAGAATATATTCGTTTTAAAATCAGTTGCTTTTGAATAAACAGAGGAGGAGTACAGTTTAATGGAGTTTCTCAGCCATATATGCAGTGGCCTTATTCCATTTGTGTAAACTTACAAATATTTCCAGAGAGAGAGGCTCATCTCGTGGTCTGAGGGTTGAGTTGACAGCAAATGCTCGGAAATAGACTGTAATTAAATAAAGTTTTTTATTACACATCCAACACTTGTTTTAAATGTTTTCGACTTCATCAATATTGTTTTTTGTGGAATATTGGAATTCCACAAATGCAACACCTGGAGATCCTTGAATTCAACTTTGATAAGATTATTTGTTGTCATTTCTGGAATTTAGCTTTTTTTTGAGAACCTGACTTCCCAAAATATTGTTTTACAATGACATTTTCATAGCTTGAACAATTTTTAAAGGCCAGTTCACTCAGTCATCAGGGTGGCAGGCATTTTGTGCCTCACTCCTAGGATTCATTCCTGGACGGGTCTTAGTTTAAATATTTTTGGAAATGGAATAAATTCGACCAGGGTTGTGAAAATATTCCATCAATCATTCTGCAAGATAATAAATATTGTAATATTTTATGCCGAGTCAGCCACCGGGAGTCCACATTACAAATAGGAGCACCTGTAATTTATAGGAATTATGATCTAATATTCCGGAATAATTTTAAACCTTTTAATTTCAATAACCACATATATATTAGCTGTTATATATATATTGCATATATATATATATAACAGCTCAATAAATGTTTGTGTTTTTTTTAATGGATTTTTAGATCGTACATGTTCATATTTCGGGAAATTTCACTTATATGACATCTTGGCAGGCCAATGGGTAAAATATATCCCCCTTGACACCACAAAGGATCTAATACAAAAAACATCACAGACAGATTGGTTTCATGTTAACCATTAACTTTATGAGCACCAGGGCAACAGGAAGCTTGCTTCCAACAGATAGCTGCAATACATGACCCTTAGGACCCCAGTAAACACGTTCTCACCTATTGTCTGAATCTGGGTTGTCAAAAGCGAAAAAAATGTTATCAATTTAATTTTACTGGAATCAACATACACTGACACTCCCAAAGTTAATATTTCCAACAGGTTTCAGAAGAGCACCTGGGAAACTCTAACACTGCTTCTTCATTGTGCATAACATAAATCAATTTCTATTCCTTACAAAATACCACCCATTTGAAGTTTACAATTGAAGGGATTTTATACAATTGAAGGGATTTTATGTCATTTTGAGAGTATTTCACTTCTATTCCAGTCTTAAACTTGAATAGTAAGTACTTACAGTAACACAAGGACGAAATGGGACGTGTTTTGCTCTGTTAGCAAATAAACATTTCTACTACACCAAGAAAAGAGACCACAATCAAAGGGAGACAACTTGTAACAAACTTCACTAACCTATTGCTCCAGGCTTATAAATAGCCTTATCAGTCACAATGAAGATAGACCGACTTTTCTTCTCAACACGAACCTCTGTGCTGTTGTCATAGCGAACATTGGGTAGAGAACCATCGGTTACATGCACTACATACTTTCCAGTTTCATCGAGATTAGGCGGGATCTGAAATATGCATCAGAACAGAATTATAACAAAATGTCTGATTTTCTCTCCTCATATTTCTAAAAATTAATCACATAAGTCAAAGGATATCAATTAATCTAAACAATGGATGTAAGTGTTGCAAGATTTATAGTTGTGTGTTAAATCTTTGGTTGGTCGATTGATAGATTGATTGATTGATTGGTGTTTTATGCCATGCTTAAGGGTATTTCATTTCTTTGACGGCGTGTATTCCAACATTAATTGGCACTAGCACAACCAAGATGTGAAGCGTTTCAATAATGTTGGAAATTTAATTTTCCTCCAGTGCTGAAGGGTTGGACGAGGGGGGGAGATGCTTTATTGTGGTTTAAAGTCATATTTAAGACAAAACAGGACAGGACAATCAAAGTATGTAATATGAAAACATAACAAACAGAACAGCATAGCCCGGCCAGCAGCAGGGCTACGGATAGCTCCTCAACCACCTGCCGCAGGTCTGTGGTAACAAAACATTCCTAAGACAGTATGCCAGACACCTTCGATATCTCGCTTCAAAGATAACGAGCCAGAGTGAATTTAAAATGTACTGTTTATTTATTTTCCGAGAAAACTATTGGTATACATGTAGTTAAATACAAAAAATGATCTCATTTAGTTTGTCTGTTTGTTTGTTTGGTGGTTTAACATCATACTCAAGGATATTTCACTTATATAATGGCAGATCATCCACTTTACATTGTCCTTGCCATTTTACGATGGAAAACCGAGAGGAAACCTTGTAAAAACCACCAAAATGATTGCCGAAGCCATCATGTGATTCACTCAAGTTCCTGAGGGTCAACAAACGTATTTCATTGGGCAAAGATAGCTCATAAAATGGCCCCATATAATTGCACACCTATGTTTTTAACCACAAAAGTTACATTTTGCAACTTTAGCACGCTTAGTCAAATGACTGGTATAAAACAAAATAAAGAAAAAATCATGAAAATTGAGCTTACCGCAAGGAAAAAACTTTCTTGGCTCCCTGAAATAATAAAAAGATATGAATAACAAGTGATAAGAGTGCCCTCTCTGTAAGGCTCATTATACTTATTAATATTCAGTTAATAGTGGGAGATTCTAAAGACAGCCAGCATGGCCTTTGACCTGTTCAAGATGTTTACATAGTGACAATTTGTGTGTTTGTTTGAGTAGGGTTTAACATCATATTTACGGGTTTTTGACTTATATGAAAACGGATTGTCCATTTCATACTGTTCCTTTATTAAAAACATTCCAAAACTGAGAGGACACCTTGTTGAAACCACCACAGTGATTGCCAAAACCACATCATAGGACTCATTCATATACCTGAAAGTTGTATTGTGTGTGAGCTTTAATTGATTGATTGGTGTTTTTAGCTGTGCTTATGGGTATTTCACTTATATGATGGTAGTGTTTACAACAATAATTGACACTAGCACAACCAAGATGTAAAGCATATCCATAATGTTGGAAAGTTAACTTTCTCCCAGTGCTAAGTAAAGACAGCATCACTACTCTTCAAACAAACTGCCCTTAGCCAGAGGGCATGTGAGCTTTAACTGAGTGGCAATACAAGTTTTTGGAAAATACCTATCATGATTTTGACTTCACCTCTGGGAAATTTAACTTACTGTTCAAAGGCATTTACAAACTTAGCATGTGTAAGAAGTTCTTTGCCTATAAAGAAACACATCACAGTCATGATAAACTTTTTTCACAAAATAGCCAAGATGACCTTGATCCTGGCAGTCGACCTTGATGTAGACATTTTGATAACATGTATGTAAAGATAAGGTAACAGACATGGCGTCGTACTCGCTGCCTGGCATTTTTAGGCGATTTCTTTCAAGCGGCTCTTTGCTAGAGTTGATACTTCAGACTCTTGATTTCATGACTCCTGTGAAGTTCTCACTCTTGAAGACAAATTAGTGATTTTAATACAGCGGGGAGATGAGACATTTTTGCAATTTTACCAGGCATAGTTCTTACCGCTTCCAATGGTTTGAGCACCAGCCACAATCCTTGTTCTGGTGGAGTTGTTCTCTATGGCAACGGTCACTAAGGCGGGTTGGAATCCCAGATTAGAAACGGTTGCGTCGTACTCCGTGCCTGGCCTTATCACATCTGACCCTAAAAATAAAATCCTGTAAAAAAAAAAAAAAAAGTGTTATTTTGATTAGTGTACGATTTTACAGTCCTGCCTGAACTTAACAGCAATGCCATATCTTGTCCACTATCAACAAGCACATAGCCACACCTTACCAGTATATAACCAGATTGTGGTAATTACACCTTCAACCAGTATATAACCAGATTGTGGTAATTACACCTTCAACCAGTATATAACCAGATTGTGGTATTTACACCTTCAACCAGTATATAACCAGATTGTGGTATTTACACCTTCAACCAGTATATAACCAGATTGTGGTATTTACACCTTCAACCAGTATATAACCAGATTGTGGTATTTACACCTTCAACCAGTATATAACCAGATTGTGGTATTTACACCTTCAACCAGTATATAACCAGATTGTGGTATTTA
>JAQQZZ010020676.1:0-11154 GCA_030265115.1 Mopalia vespertina | reverse complement strand
GAATATGTTTGTTTGATGGAGGTTTAACGTCGTACTCAAGGGTATTTCACTTATATGACGACGGAGTGTCCACTTCACACTGTTCCTTGCCTCATTACGGCGGAAAACCGAGAGGAAACCACATCGTGACTCACTTATATACCCGATGGTCGACAGACAGACTCGATCCTGTGAACGGTAAATTGGAGTAGGATTAGTAAGTGCACACGCTACCACTAAGCCACGGCCGCGGGTCCTAGCGAATATGAAATGGCAGCTAAAGTTCCCAGCACTTGGGCGTATTGTATCAACATGAAACGAATAGGGAAAACAGGAAAGTAGTCCTTGCTAATGACGATTAATTTACTCCCCCAAAATGGCTCAGAACGCTCCGGCGATCTAGGGCCCTAAGCCTTCGGGGCCAATTCCACTGGCTGAGGATAATTTGAAGAGAAGCAAAGATGTCTTTACCTAGCACTGGTGGAATATTAACTTTCAAACAGTATCAAAACGCCTCCCTTTTTATGGTTGCGCTAGTGTCAATTATTGTTGGAATACACTGCTGTCATATACAGTGAAATACCCATAAGCACAGCATAAAACATCAATCAATCAATCAATAATCAGTTTCCAGCTGACAATAACTGTTCACTGCCAGACTTGGCCAATCAAATAAGACGAAAGTCCTAAATTACATTTGTGGCATGAAATGTTTAAAATGAATATTATCGATATATAAAAATTCCCATACATAAAAATTTAATATCTGAATAAATGCTTAACAACAGGTCTTTTCTAAAAGATAACTACTTAAATATGAAATATAAACAGTACACAACCAAACTTGTCCCATCTAGTAATGGGCTGACATGTGAAAAAGTGCTATTTATTAACATGTAAGAAACACCCTTGTGTATTTAAAGCATAAGTCAACTGTCTGCAAGGTGCTTGCTGAAGTGGACCGTTCTTTCATTGCTAAACTGGACCGTCCTTTTCAAAGTGGATCACTCCTTTCAGTATTGGACCGATCCTTTCTTTACTGAAGTGTTTCATTTATTTTAAAAGTAGACTGTTCCATTCAGTACTGAAGTGGGTCTTTCTTTTCAGTACCGAAACTAGCGTTTGCCAGGGTTCCATTTCCTTTCAACACTGAAGTGGACCTTTCCTTTCAGAAATCAGAAGTGAAGTGGACCTTTTAGAACTGAAGCAGGCCATTTTGTTTCTTTCTGTACTGAAATGGTCCATTGCATTGAGTACCAAGGCCAGACTAGTGGTAACAGTTTACTTGTGTAGAAGATCAAATTACTTCCCCTATTATTTTCCACATGGTGCTAAACAATAACATTTTTTTTTAAATAGGACATAAAAATACTTTTTTAAAAGTGCAAATGTTTATAAATTTTTCTAGGTATTTAGGTACTTTATTATTTCACCTGCAGCTCTCAGTTTGTTTGTCCAATGGGCTCAGACTTTTTGTTGTCATTTTCTCAGGTAAAAACTATATCTGAAATGTCTCCAGTAGACTTTGTATTACATCCTAATTGTCAACAAAAAACAAACACCTGAGCCTTTTGAAACAACGGATTGACTACTCAACTTAGGTTATTTGTTCAGTTTAATGTTTGTTTGATTGCTTGGCAAGACAGTGATCAAGGGATTGATTGGTGTATTCAACAGTAATTGCCACATTAATACAACCATCAAATGTGAAGTGATTGGCTTGGTCTAAAGATTAGTGTTCCTCACGTGCTAAGTAATGCAGTATGTCTATACTTGAAGCATACTACCCCCAGACAGAGGACCAGCGAGACAATAGTTCTTTTGTTGGCAAGTCCATGTCTATGTCAAAAAGCACAATAAAGCCCCAAACAATCGTAGAGATAAAAGGTAATGACAATCTGAATACAGCGTGGAAAACCACGAGGAAACCTTGTAAAAATAACCCCTGCGATTGCTGGATTCACTTATATACCTGATGGTCAACAGAGGGGCTCGATCCTGTGAACGGTAAATTGGAATAAGACAAGTAAGCACACACGCCACCATTAAGCCAAGGCCATGGGCCTCGCTGTGTTTACTGCATCCTCATGTTATCCTCATGTTATCTTGGGTGAACCATGCAGTAGTTGACACGATTAAACACTGTATACTGTCCGATCACCTCAGTACAACATTATGATGATATACATGTCACGTGGCAATTTTAAACAGAAAAACCTTCAGTCGAGAGTTTTCCTTGTTTAAGATGGCAGCACAAATTCAAATAAAATGCTCGTGCAACTCATATAATATGATATAAGAAAAGTTATGAGCTGTTTCATTCTACAAAATTAAAGCACTTGTACCAATGTAAGGACAGAAGTTAAATTTCCAATTCAGGGAAAGACCGTAATCATGTGTAAGATATCACGTCATATTTAGTGAGAGGTATTGGTTTAGGGTTAAGTTGGTTTAAAGCCTTACCAAAGTAAAAATTGACGTGGTCTTACACAACGGACCAAGCAAATTGAGAGTTTATCAGCGTGTGATGTCACAGACTGTCTGGTGTATTTGTAGAGTGAGATTGTCCTGTTATAACGCCATCATTAGTCTGGTAGGCACGGTGGGGTAGTGGGTAGAGAGATTCGTCCTGCCATTGTGGGACATTTATTGACCTTAACAGTCTACGAGCATCCTCTTCATCAGGCAAAGGACTTTGGCCAAACATCTGAATAAGCTTCTGCCTAGCCTACAAAGCAACATTGAATTTCACATATTAATGTTTATATTGAATAACACAAAAATAGTCACATATATTGTGCATGTATACTTTTTCTCCTGCAGCAAACTCAAGCTTCAAGCAAGGAACAGCATTTAAACAAGGTTAAACCTCTGTCATCATCAGGAAATGAGCACATAACTCGTCACTTTGTTTTGAGATTAACCCCATACTGAAGGCCATTTTTACCTTAATACATGTAACCCTTTGCCAGTCTAAGATCTGAAGAATACCACTTACAACTGGGATTACAATATACAGGGATATGTTTTTTTATTTCTGAAAGCAGCTTTAACCTTGAATTGCCGATGAAATCACGAACTCTCTCGCAGCGAGGGGTCTGGCGAGATGCTATACTAGTTTGCAAGCGAAGAAGAGGTTGAATGAAAATTACTTGATTTCACTCCTTAATAAATATTTCCATTTTACAGCTGCTTTCTGAAATAAAAAGACTTAAGTACATATAAACGACTATCTGTAATTCCATAGAAAGTATTATTATAACTTGGAGAAAGAGCATTTGGCTCCAAAAATGATCTAATGTTGGACTAGAAAAACCTTGTATTCTCAGATTTAAAAAAATGGCGACTGATTGAAGGACAAGAGGGCGAACCGGACTCTTTTGGTGTCTCAAACCACTAAGGCAGCTTTTCATTCACCACCTTGTCAACCATGTAAATCCGTCAAAGAGATGTTAATGCTTGTCAAGTTTCATTAACAATTCACATAAATTAATATTTCGATGATTTTTTTAGACTGCAAAAACTGTGAAAATCAAGCAAATAGTATACATGTATTTTAATATTTTTGGTTTATTTTTGACCGGCTCATTGGGGGCGTGAATGGATTCAATTATACTTGGTTTTTCCGCCTAACTGACATTGAAAATCAATAGAGGAGACATTGATGCTCGTTCTTATATATTCACATTCCATATATGTCAAATATTTATGTTTTTACGGACTTTTAAAACAACCCCAAAAATCTTGAAGGAGGGAGACTCTCATGAGCTATCTATCACCATAGTAATGCACATGCGAATTGACAACTGTTAACCTCACCAGTTTTCTGAAGACTTTACGGAAACGGACGAATGAGAACAATACTGTGTACCTGATTTTATGTGGATTGGGCCTGGATATGACCGAGTTTCATACCCCTGTATATTTTAATCCCAGCCTACATGACATTGGCAACAAACAATTGACAAGATGAAAGACACGCACAGGATTTTTTGTGCCTAACTCAACTATGATAGAAAACCAAGAGGAAAATGAGTTAAAAAAGCTGAGTAGGTAGCGGGTCCTCCACTAAAGACATTTTTTTGAAAAAATATGCTCATAATCCCAGCAGACGCTTGGTCAGAAATCAAAAGTATGGTGTCCAAAATGGTCATTTTGCTTCCCTATCTCCTGCATGTTAAAGTTTCTCAAAACAGTGTGTCCAAATGAGGCAATTGCTCAGTTCAGGGTGTTCATTTGGATGGGTGGACACCCCTCTGCTTAAGCCCTTGAATCCCAGTCAAAGCACCTTTTCCTACTTTAGTTTAAGAACCATTTTTTCTTCAAAGAACCAAAGAGTAAAAGTTATGGTGTTTATCACCTTTTTGGTACAATATGCAAGGTCGGTCATTTTTTTGTGAAACCTAGTGAAATACAACCACATATGTAGTATTATATAAAAAAACAAAGTTTGAAGTTAATATCTAAAGAGTGATGGCCATTTTGGTTCATGAAATTAAATTAAATACAAACCCATGTGTTTCTTAACTGGAGGAAACTATTTTTCAAGTTTGAAACATATCCATGAATTTGTTTTCAAGCTTTGTGTTCACAACACATTCAGACATTCATATTGCTGGATTACGCAATGGTGGCCATTTTGTTTTATTGAACTTGGTGATATCCATACCAATTCGTCATAATTAGGAGAGGGAGCCCAGTACAAGTTTCAAGTTAATTGGTGAAGTTGTTCTCAAATAATCATGTTAAAAGCAACATGGTGTCTATATTGAAAATTATGCAATGGTCATCATATTGTTTTGTGTAATTTGGTGAAATGCATTGCTATCCTTCGTCTTAATAGAAGAGAGCTAAGTTCTCAAGCTATCGTGTTCACAAAACATAAGAGTGAATATTGTAAAATCATGCAATGGGGGCCATTTTGTTTTACATAATTTGGGGAAATGAAATCCCATTCTTTGTCTTAATTGGGGGAAGTTACGATAAAAGTTTAAAGTTGTTCAGTGAATTTGATCTCAAAATCATAATTTAGGTGTTAATATTGAAAACTTATGCTATGGCAGCCATATTGTTTTGCGTAATTTGTTGAAATGCAATCCTATTCTATGTCTTAGTAGTAGGAAGCTAACTTCCAGGTTTCAAGTTAATCTGTGAATTTGATTTAAAAATTATCATGTTCACAACACATAGGCGGGAATATTGTAAAATGATGCAATGGAGGACATTTTGTTTTACGGAATTTGATTACATTCAATCCCATCTGTTGTCTTAATAGGAGACTATATTTCAAGTTTCAAGTTAGTCTGTGAATTTGTTACAGAATTATGACGTTCACAACATATACAGATATGAATATTGTAAAATAATGCAATGGCAGCCATTTTGTTTTATGAAATTTGGTGAAATGCAATCCCATCCATTGTCTTAACAGGAGAAAGCTACATACCAAGTTTGAAGTTAAACCGTTAATTTATTTCCTACTTATTATGTTCACAACACACACAGGCATGAATATGCTAAAATTATGTAATAACAGCCATTTCGTTTAACTAATTTGGAGAAATGCAATACTATCTGTCATCTTAACAGGGAGAAGTTACATGCCAAGTTTTAATTTAACCGGTGAATTTGTTTTCAAGCTAGCGTGTTGCCAAACATTTGTGACGGACGGACAAACAGATGGATGGACGAACAGACAGACGGATGGACACCAAAAAACATTTCTAAGTTCCGCCCCACCCCCCTCCTATAGTAGTGGTGGACAAAAAAAACAGTGATTGTCAGAGACATATTGTATGACTCAATCTTATATATCGCACTGTTGTGGTATCATCACAATCAAAAACTCTTTTGTAATCATGTGCAAGCAAAAGCTAATTTATTTTACCTGTTCAAGGCCTTCATTCTCATATGCTTGCAGTTGTTTTTGGAAGCCATAATTTGGATTTGCACATTCGCGGACACTTCTGACAGCTTGAATAGCTTCTCTCCAGCCCAAGCTAGTCACAGTCATTATGTAAGCTGCTGTAATCGTTACACTCCGTGAAACCCCCGCTAAACTGAAAAACATAGTCACAAACATACAGTTATTCTGTTCATCTCTTAAAGAGGTCAGTTATGATTTATCTGAACATTATGAGCAATCCATGAGAGCTGGAAACAGAAGGCAGAGCTTCCTCAAACTCTTAAATGTGCATACAATCCGCAAAATGTAAGCAGCGACCCCAGAAGTGAGAGGGATATGTGGGCCAGAAGCACACACTTTCAAGACCACTCCACCATGGATATCCCTACATAAAAGATATATTCCTTACTTAATATCAGCATTATTAATAAAACCTATATTCTAACAAAACATAAACATGATTATGGTTCAATTTCTGGAGCACCTGAAAAGATTGACTGCAGTACCAGAAGCCAAGCTTAGATTGCCAAGAAACTGCCTAGAAATGACTGAAAAAAAAAGAGAATGGTCAGTAAATTTGTGTTTTTTTGGAAAATGGGGAACTACTTTTCGTAAATAAAAAAGAAAAACTCAATGAAAAAAGGATGGGTTATGTTGCGATTAAATGAGTGAAGTAGCCAACAGCAAGGCCTAAAATAACAGATATAAATCTTTTTCTTAGCTACAATGCTCTATGATACAGTTTTAAACAAATTTTTTTTTAAAATTTATTAGTTAAAAAACAATAAAAAACAGAACAAGCTTTGTAGCTAGCAATTCCACCACTAAAGGTTTTCCAATCCCAATCAAATCACCTTTTCCTACTTTTGTTTAAGAATCAATTTTTTTTTCTTTAAAGAGCCATATAATTAAAAGTTATGGTGTTTATGCAATGATAGCCATATTTTTGGCAAACCTAGTGAAATACAACCACATCTATGGTATTATCAAACAAGCGCAAAAGTGAGCAAAGCTCACTAGTGTGATACCCGGCACCGAAGCTGTAAGTTGTTAAAATGTATAAATAAATAAAACTCAACTGCCATTTTTTATATTATACAAAAATATAAGGCCTAGGAGAGCACAAATGGGGCCAAAACACATACACATGTCTAGAACATAAAATTGTGTAACGGAAAGTAGTTGAGGCGAAAAACAGACAGACAAAATTCCAAGAATGTTACATGATTCGCATAATGACATTGCACAGTCCCAATATGTTAGCTGTTAAATGAAAGAAGCTTGAGCTCAATACATTGATTAGTTTTTTTAGATAGACCTTGGAATATGACAGGATGTAGAGGGAAGGTAAATGACGGACAGATGGATGGACAAACAAACTTCCAAGAATCATGTTACATGTATTTAATATCATTACAGTGCACAGTCCCAATATGTCAGCTGCTAAATGAAACAAGTTTGAGCTCAATACATGGAGTACTTTTTGAGATAGACATCTGAATATGACAGGAGGTAGAGTGGAGGCAAAGAACAGATGGATGGACAGACACATTTTGAAGAATGTTACATGAATAACACCATGACAGTGCACAGTCCCAATATACCAGCTGTTAAATAAAATAAATTTCAGCTCGATACATTGAGTACTTTTGGAAATAGAGCTCTGAATTTGACAGGAGGTAGAGTGATGGCAAATGACGGACAGATGGACAGACAAACAAACTTCGAAGAACATAACATAAATATCACTATGACAGTGCACAGTCCTAATATACCAGCTGTTAAATAAAATAAATTTCAGCTCGATACATTGAGTACTTTTGGAAAAAGAGCTCGGAATTTTACAAGAGGTAGAGTGAAGGCAAATGACAGACGGATGGGCAGACAGACAAACTTGGAAGAACATTACATGAATAGCACTATGCCAGCTGTTAGATAAAATAAGTTTCAGCTCGATACATTGAGTACTTGTGGAGATCGGAATATGACAGGAGGTAGAGTGGAGACGGACCGACAGATGGATGGGCGGCGGACGAACAGACAGATGGACGGAAGAAAGGACGGACACCGATTAGCATTTGTACATCCCCCCCTACTATAGTAGTGGTGGACAAATAAACAAATATTCTGTAATTTTCTGTAAATTGTGCAGTAGTCCTCAGACTTCTTCCAAATGTATAAATACACTGTGACTATCTGATGTCATACTGCTACAAATCAATGCAATTTAATTATTCTTATATCAAAAATTATCACATTATGCTGGATTTCCATAAGTTAACTGTGCAAAAAAGTACAGCTCTGCCTTCTAACCTCCTAGGAAGAATGCTGAAAACCTGATGAATTTCACCAATTTCAAGAGCACATAGATCAATGTGAAACTGTCTCTGAACAGTTGCTGCCAGTAACACCCAGTTCCATAGAGTTACATCCTGGTATAAGTCAGTTTCCCAAAACACAGTTTTGAGTGAGAGAGTTGCAGTGTTGATCTACGGCTACTGTAGCTAAAGCCTGTCGTACACGAGTGATCATTTGTCGATGGCTAATTCCAAGAAATTTTCCATAGATGACAGATGCACGGCTTATAGCTGCGATTCTTTATTTCATGTTTGCTGCACATGAAAAGATTAATTGCCGACAGGCAGCGACGAATTGCAATATTTAAACAAGTTTGATCCCTCGCGACTAGTCGCCGACAGTTTCTAATCACGTCACAAGTCTACAGCACACCAAGGGATTTCCTTGAGATTTAAAGTCGCCAAGAGAAAATTGCTTGTGTGCAGTGGGTTTTAAAAAAGGAACATACCAATGAATGAGAACACTCCCCCCGTCTAGTCTGGCCTTGTGGATGAAGTGTATACACTCTTCAAAATATGGTGTCAAGTCTTGACTTGCTGAATCACTTGCTTTTACACAATGATATATTTTACCCTGAAAAAATATATAAAAAACAGAATTATTATTCAGAGCTTCAACGGATATTTCCAGATAAAAGATTGCTTGAGTGGTGATTAACACCATGTTTGAAAGGCAATCCAATTTTATGACTACAATACTAACAACTCTCAATTAAGACAATTATAAAATGTGAAATGATTTGCTCTCTTTGAAAATTCATATTTCTCCAGTTTTATGCAAGACAGTGTAACACTTAATTTGGAACTTGTCATCTTAGCGACTAAGGAAACCCAATAATCAATGTTTGTTTATGTTGTTCTCAAGGTCATTCATTACAATGTGCTCTTTTGTTTGACTTCGGTTTTACACCAAATTTAAGGTTATTTAACCGACATGACAGTCATGCCACTTTATACCTGAAGGAAACCCCCTCCAGTGTTGCTGCCTTCAAACAAACACTTTCTACCTGAAGGAAACCCCCTCCAGTGTTGCTGCCTTCAAACAAACACTTTATACCTGAAGGAAACCCCCTCCAGTGTTGCTGCCTTCAAACAAACACTTTATACCTGAAAGAAACCCCCTCCAGTGTTTCTGCCTCCAAACAAACACAAGACAGGACCATCACAAGACCAAATATAAGCACATCTCAGCTTTATACTGCCTCTTATCTCTGAGTGCTTCAGAACAACTTGCAGCTCCCTCCAAGTCACCAGGGGCTTAGCCAGAAATCAAAAGTATAATGTACAAAATTATAATTTTTCTTCACTTTTTAAGTAAATAGGTGTCCAATTTCTCCCTATCTCCAGCATGTTAAAGTTTCTTAGAACAGGGTGTCCAAATTAGGTAATTATTTAATTCAGGGTGTTCAAAGGACGGGTGGACACCCCTCTGCCTAAGCCCTTGCTTCCAACTGATTACTATTAGAATGGGATCCGGCCCAATGGGTTATGGAAACCAAACAAAGGTAACAGACCAGACACCTACATTGTACAATTAAAAGAGCTTGATGACAGACAGGACATATGGGTTGATTGACTGATTTAGTTGCCATATTCAATGGTATTTCCCTGAAATGAGCCCGATCCACTACAAGAGTAAATATCAACACCAGCCTCAGCATCTAGGTGAAGTGTGTTGATCTGTTTAACTTTCCACCTCTGATAAGCAAAGACACAGACAAATGTCAGAGTACATTGATTCGGCTTGTTCCAACTCACTTCATGTGTTACATCTATATGATTGTGCTTTTACACTATTCTAATAGCGTCTTCGTCCAATGACATTGGATAAAAGATACACTCTCAAACAGCACACTGGCAACACAGAAATGGACTGATTGAAGGGTGTTTAACTCAGTGCTCAAGGAGATGACAACTTGTGGTCATTTCGCCGTGAACCTCTGTAGCTCAGATGGTTTAAAGCATTGGCCTTGCTAATCCGGTGGAGGCAAACATGTTCTTTCCATACACTAAAAATATATGAAGTGATGTAACACAGCCACACATTTTAAGTGGTTTACTGTATTAGAAAACTCTTTTTGATACAGTGCTAAGAGAAAACAGTATAATGGGCTAACTACATAACTATGCAGGAACTCTAACCCCTCTCAACAGACTATAAACGAAGGAAATTCAATTTTAGAGTAAAAAAAAAAGTTGAACACACCTCCAACAATTGTTTAGCACTGTCGTGTATCGGTAAGATATGAGTAATATTGTTCTCCTGTAATTTCTCAGAATTCTTTGCATCTCGGAAATTGCCAACATAGAGCCCTGGCAGAACCTGAAAGTAAATGCTAATATATTAACAAATATTTATTAATTTAAAGTGTTTCGCTACTAAGATCACTTAAAATGGGTATTAGTGTACATTATCCTTATGAGGTATATAAATAATATACTGGGTATCCATCGAGTAACCAATGCAGATTCTAGAATCTGATGGTCTCATATACAAACTCCCCCACACCATTCTCCAACCCATCCCATGCAGGTTCAGTTTTTAAACATAAAAACCATTAAAAAATGAATCCAGTCTTTCCAAAACATTGTCAAATGGGTATCCTAATTAAGCCCTGTCACCCAAATACATTTAGGAAAAAGGAAGTGAGTAAACTGGCTATCGGTGGTGTGTGTCAGCCTGTCAGGCCTGTGCTGTTGGGGAAAATGCTCAGAACAGGGTTTCCCCATGGTTATGCAAACCTAATTTAGGAGGACCTAAATTCCCAAATTGTTTGCAGTCTTCTTCTAACTTTGCATTTTGCTACTGATTTTGACAAATTTTGTCATCCGATAGTCAATGAAGTTTGTGTTTTAAAGCAATTTTGCATTATTTTTCACCAAGGCACATTTATGTATTTAAAAAATCAGCAA
>JAQQZZ010020665.1:0-11154 GCA_030265115.1 Mopalia vespertina | reverse complement strand
GCCACATCTTGTGACTCACTCATATACCTGAGGGTCGACAGGCGGACTCGATCCCGTGAACGGTACATCGAAGTAGGATCCGAAAGCGCACTCGCTAACCACTAAGCCACGGACGCGGGCGAGGAAATATTGTAGAACCCCTCATTAACGTGAGCTCGACAGATGGAATGAAACCCGTGAACAGTACATCAAAGTTAGATTTATAGACAGAGACACGTTAATGACTAAACCACTGTATTTCAACTTGTTTCCTTTGATTCTTACATGTACATGTAGCCAACAGAAATTTTACAAGACAGGAGGTTGATACTGTTGAATATTCGAGCCCAAACAGTCACATAAATCAAGCAGCTGCTAATGGTAGATCTAATTGTGCGGAGTTTTGGACCATGATCATGATAGACCAATTGTAATTGTCACAAATGGGCTGTCCGGCATACCTCATCTTAAAGAAAATGCCAATGATGTTGTGAAAAATAAAGTTCTAGTATAGTGAACAGTCGAAAGTCAGATAAATCCAAGTTCTTGGGGTAAAAAGTTGAGAAGTACAATTTGAACAATAATTAGTATTTGATTAATATTTGATGTGATGTTATGCTCTGATTCCAGACATCCAAGTAAATCACAAGTCAGTGTTCGATTAAAAATAAATTGCCCTCTGGCTAAGGATAGTTTGTTTAAAGAGTAACTGCTGTCCTTAGTTAACACTGGAGGAATATTAACTTTCCAACAGTATCAAACAATTCACATTTTAGGGTTGTGTTGGTGTCAATTATTGTTGTAACGCTGTCATATTAATGAGATATGTCCTAAATCATACCATAAAACACCAATCAATCAATTGATTAGTTTTGATTAGCTAAGGGAACCCGAAGGTCATTACTGGACACACTGGTGACTCCTTGTTTTCTTGCAGTAAGTTTTGATATGCATCGCATGCACCCCCTTCCTGTCTACGTAATGTCACTACACCTAATGTTCACTTGTGCATGGACGTAGTAAACTTGTAGAAAACTATGTAATATTTATTTATTAATCGGTTAACAATAAACCTTGAAGCCTCGTACACGTTGAAAATGCATCCACCTACAATAGTAAAACATGAAATAAAACTATAAAGCAAGGGTGGATAGCTGCCAAATAGAGTAGATATGGTTTCGGTTGTCATTGAATGATTAGTTTTAAAACCCAAACTGTGTATATACCTGAACGGCAGTTTGTTTCATCGCCTCCGCTACATCTTGTCGAAGCCGGGCAGCCGTTGTCCCATGTCGTAATCCTTTGCTAAATGCCCTCTCGCCCATCTTGGATAGTTGTTTACACTCTAAATGATCAATAAATTTCTAAAATCGGTGGATTTTTAACTAACTTTACACTTTCCTTTCGGCCTCCGCCGGATAGGCAACGCCATTTTGGTTCCGCCTTGGAAAGGTATGAATCAAGGGACATAACTCTGTTCGATACAATTAGTAAGAAAATGGGAGGGGCTGTTTACTCCAGCTGTGGATAAACAAACGCAGCGTAAAGTGTGTTACTTTTGAGTCGTATACTTTTCTCCCCAATAGAAGGACGTGGAATTTAAGCTGCAGCAACTTTAGGATATACATGTATATCATTTTACATGCGAACAAAACGAATTAAAGGACTCAATGTCACTGGCAATGATGACATTATGTAACCATCGATTTCACTTTTATACGGTATCAAATGCAAAATAACTCAGTCCCTATTTCTGAGGAGAAATACGTTTTTTAATGTTTTATTATCAACTATCCAAGGGAGTTCACGTCACAAATGTGTAGCATACAGATCGAGAGTCTAAGACTAAATAAACCCTACAGCCGATACATGTATGTAAGAAAAATAAATTAACGTAGTCCTCCTGAGCGCACCAGTTTAAGTATGAGTTTCGTGTTTACCGATAGGAAATTCATACTTATGTTAATATCAAAGAAAATGTACAAGATTGTAAAGTCATTTATGCCACTATTTGTTTAAGTTTTTCTGGTATATATATCCTGGGATCAGTATGTATCATCGATACCTTCATGAAGGTTTAAAAAAAATAGGCCCATACAGTTATACAATGCGATATTCTGGTTTCAGGTGAAGATCTAAAGATGATTCAAATGTATGTTCTATTAAATGGTGAATTCCATTTTTTAAAGACCCATATTAAATTCATGGGTAGGAATTGTAAACCAAGTGAATAAAACATATAGCCTAAAACCAGCTGAATGCACTTTAGACAAAGATAATCAAACACATTCACTACTTTCATTGGCCTTTGAAGGCCTTGAAAATAATATACAATTTTATTAAAATTTAGGATGTAAAATAAGTTTCACTATTCAAAATGAGTTGAATCTACATACAATTTCCTCTTTTATTCACCCCACGTACGTTCAGACTACGTTTCAATAATTCCAAATTTTATAAACAAACGGATGATCGTTGTGGCGAGTACAAAGAACGATTCTCTTATGTTTGTATATCTATCACACTTTTCTGGGAAGAACTTTCGTGTCTATTTATGTTGGTAAGACAGGTATCAGAGTAGGGTTTGTTGGTACTCATATTGCTGTACATCAGTTTTCAATAGTTTAATTGTTACAAGTTATAACTAGTAGATAGTAGAGCTACACTGACGAAAACTGGAACACAGGTGATGTCTTCTGTGTTCTGTGGTGCTAAAATAAGATACAATTTGAGTTTGGCAATAGGCAACATTTTGAAAAAGCTATCTGTGCCCAATTTAGTAATGGGAGTTTGCTAAACTAAATAATAGTTATTTTATAATTTATATGTTGTAATTCTTGGTCGATTTTCAAAACTACAATACTCTGGTCAACTATTTTTTTAAAAAGTGATCATTGAAATAGTTTATGAAAAATAACTGTTTCCACTTTAGAGCTAAGAGGCAGAGTTCTTTATCTCTCATGGTCCATCAATTCATGTAGCCTTATATAGAGATACAGAGTTTGAGACAACAAAACTGTTATTTCAAGTTTTTGAAAAAAACAGCTGTTATGTGTTCAATTAAATACTGTCCTCGCAGAACTCGGACACGGCCCTCACTCTGGACATCTTCTGCAGAACATAGAGATACAGACAAAAACTTTCATCCACATGCAACTATCTACTCACAGACGCCTTTAAATACTACAAATCAAGTAACAAGACAAAAAACAACTGGGAAAATACCACTACGAGAAACCGCCTCTCTGTACCTATTGACTTAACTAACGCACACTTAAATCATCTAAAGAAGGAGACCAATATCAATATTTTGAATATCAACTCTTTAACCAAACTGGGAAACTGTCTACGTACAAATATATCTACCAGACGTAGAAAATACCAGACTACCTTACCACTATACAAAACCATCAACATACGAAGACAATCAGCCGACTTAGAACGAGGCCCCATAAATTAACTTACACTAGAAATTGGTCGCTATACAAACACTGACAGATCTATGAGATTGCGTCCAATCTGTAATCTCTGGGTAATAATTGATGGCAGCCATTTCATACTCGGACACTCCGCCGTGAATCGTTAAGGTGCGTTTTTGGCTTTATTGTCACTTATTCTAGGTAAAACACCACGTATCTTTAAAGATAGCGCGTTGGCCGACTGGCTGTACCTGACAAGTAATGCGAGAAAGTGCGCAAAAATCGTGCACCTAACTCCCATGGACACAGAAATACTTTCCCTTTTATCCACCTTAGAACCATATCACCCTCTAATCATCACCACCATACCAAATCCACCTGATCACCTAGCTATGACCATTGGTTCATGTATGTATGTATGTATGTATGTATGTATGTATGTATTTTAGAAGGTATCTCTAAATGTTAACTATGCTATTCTTTTTCTTTATCCTAGCCTTAAATGACATATTACCTTCCCCGTTTTCTTGTGGCCATTTTATATGTCGAGCATCAACGCCATAAAAACATGCCCTAAATGTCCACAAGAAACGTAGGAACTGCGTACAAACATTGGTCTTAAAAATATTACAATTTTTCAAATTAACTTTTCTTAAAGTTTAACCGTCTGGTAACTTTTTTATAAAATATGTTAATAAGTTGATACATAACTGCCTTTATTTTCTGTATAAAATTAAATGTTACTAGGTAAACTGTATGAACTTCCACAGTCTTAACTTCCTTATTGACCTAAGGGAAAATATATAAGACGATTATTGACCGACAAACATTTTACCATTAGGAGGAAATATACGAAAAGCCCTGAGAGTATACAACATCAGTGAAAATATACGAAGAGGCGCTCAGCGTATACGATTAGGCACATAAAGTTCCTAAATTTTAGGAAGTTTGGCTAAATAGATTTAAAGAACCATTGCATTCGAAACACAAGTATATAAATATAACCGTCCTTTGGTACATCATTGACGTAACTTGCGCTATAATGTTAACTTCATAAAGTCAACATAATAATGTTAGAATAATTATGTTCCACTGCCTCTATTGCGTTATCTTACGTCACAAGTGTGACAGTAGAAACCAAACAGAAAGAAAACAATCATCGATTTTATTTATTTACAATATATATTTTCCAAATAATAACAGGAACAGCAGTGTTATACAAAATAGTATACAATGGCAGAAACACTTTAACAAATACAACTGAAGGTAAGAGACAAATACAATATAAGGTGTATTTAAAGTTACTTTTATATAGCATACAATGGAACAACGTATAAACCTGCCTAATGGTTGAGTCCAAGTAAGTAGACTTTCATAAACCGGTATGTGATGACAATGTGCAAAAGTTCAAAGTCTACAGCAACACATTTTTAGATTTTCAGTTACAAGGCATAAACACGGAATTGTTCCGATTAAATCTACAACTGGATAATTACCAATATCCCCAAAGTGACGGGTGTGCAGTATACAGATCCGGCATAAATCTAGTTAAAGAGGTGTCTAGGCTAGGATCAGAATGCAATGAAGCTGTACAAAAGCTGTTACAGTATATATATTATTAATACGTATCTTCTTTAGACTTAGTTGTTACTAGAGTGTGCCTCGTCAAAATCAGTTAATAAATCTCACTTACATAGGGAGATGCAGAAATTTCCAAATATTATTGTACAATACGACCACATAGAACACTCTGAAAAGTCTAATTTTAGCCAATCAACAGTTTGCAAAACAATAAGCCCAGGGTTAGAGAAACTACCATAAAATCCTCAATGTAAACAAAACGTGACTTACCGGTGATAACTGGGTAACAAGAACTACCAGAATTTTCAATATTGTTCTAGATTTGAAACAAAGTTTGACTTGTATCACATTAACCTATATGCAAACACTTTCTTTTCCAAATAAAAAAGAAAGTTGAGAAAGGAAACTTTCTTTGTAACTAAACCTAATGTACAACAAATTAGGTAAATGTTTAATGTGAAGCTTCAGTCCAACATACATGTATATAAGTTCAACAATGTTTACAAAATGTATTAATATATTAAAAACATAATCATAGACAGATATTTTTTTACATGTACAGAGCGGTTGTTAACTGGAATCAAAGATTTTAAACTCCTGACAAACATTCTGCAATAGTGTTATCCTCTCTGACATGTCTTATGACAAGGTCATATTCTTGTAACATCAAACTCCACCTCGATATTTTTTTTATTTGTATGCTTTAATATTTGTAACAACGCCAAAGGATTGTGATCAGTATATATAACAATGGGTCTAGATGAAGAGATAACATAAACGGTCAAATGCTGTAAAGCCAAAACCAAAGGTGAACATTCCTTTTCAACAGTGGAACAAATTTGTTGACACTTGTCAAACTTAAGTGAGAAGTACGACACAGGGTGATCAACAACTGCGTCATCTTCTTGTTATGAAACTGCACCTGCAGCTACGTCACTATCGTCTGTTGCTAGCTTAAATGGTACAGTGAAATCAGGCGCTGGGAGAACTGGAACGCTCTTAAATATGGATTTTAACTCAACAAACAATGTTTGACAATAAGTTGACCAAATTAATTTGACATTCTTTTTCAGTAATTAAATCAAAGGCTCACTAACAGGGGAAACATTTTGACAAATTTACAGTAATAGCCAAACATATTGTGAATGCGTTTCCACTTTCACATGTTTGTGTGACAAATTTGAAAAAGCACTGACTTTAGCGTCAACAGGCTTAACTTGACCTTGAACCACGACGTGTCCTAAATATGTTACTGTAGCACAGCCGAACTTGTTTCCTGGGAATAATCAGTTATGTTCACGTCGGAGCCAGTCATAACAACAAGTACAGGATGTTAATCAGTAAATTCAGTGTCATTTCTGTCTATATAAGGTTTTAATATGATAACATGACATAATTATTGTGATTTGTGCCCATCAGGAGTTTTGACAGCATAGTGAAGATCCCCTTTACTTCTTATCTATAATATAAGCACCAAATTATCAAGCCTATAATGACTTTCCTGGAACTGGGAGAAATGCAGTTTTCTGATCATATTTGGTTTTCATTGATTGCTGAGATTGTTCGAGATTCTGTTTAGCTACGGCGCATGCCTTATTAAGTTTAGTACGGAAATCTGATATCTATAGGCCTATATTAAGAAACAAACGTTCTCTGTACAATCATTCATAAACTGCTCTTTAAACAGCTGTAATGGCCCAAGCACTGAGTTCAAATACTAACTCAAAAGGACTGATACCATGTGATTCTTGTACAGATTCCATAACAGCAAAGATAAGAAACGGGACACATACATGTACATCCCGTGCTTTAAGACTTGGTGAAATCTGTCTAAGACACCATGGTTCTCTGGATGATAAGCAGAGGACTTACACTGCTCAATACCTTATTCATGCATTACTTCTGCAAAATACCGGACATGAAATTAGATCCTTGTTCATACAGGCTGAATAAGCCAAACAAAGTTTTAAAAAACATGACCAGTGCCTTAACTACAGACTTACAGTAATATTTCTGAAGGGAATAGCCTCAAGTAAACGACTAGCTGTACACATGATAGTTAAATATACTGATTTCCAGAGATAGTTTTAAGTAAAGGTGCAACACAATCTATCAAAAATCTTCTGAATTGCTGGAATAAGCTGTAAAGGTGCTTTAGGTACAGCTTGATTAGAGTTGCCTACTACCTGGCATGTACGACAAGACCTACACAAGATTGCCATATCTTTCCTAATACGAGGCCAATAAAACTGATTGTGTATGTTGTGGTAAGCTTTGTAATCACCTAAGTCGTCTGCTAATGGCGTCTCGTGCGCTATGCGTAAATTATCCATGCGATATTAAAGGCTTAGGAATAACAATATGATATTTAACCAGCCAATCATTATATACAGAAGCATGAGTATGCCGGAGTTTGTATAATAACAAACAGGTTCTTTTAACATCTCACTATCTTTTAAAGTCTTATCAAAAATACATTAAATATCCGGGTCTTCCTGATGTTCAGCTATAAACTGAGAACTGGAAAAAATCTTATCCGAGTTAACTGAAATTGAACTAGAGGATTTTGGCTTATTTTCTGATATAGAGTCTCCTGCGAACAACTCTGTTAAGACACTATCATTCACTAGTTTTCTTAGACATAGATCTAGTAACAACCCAAGCAGGAAACAAATCTGGTACCTCATTCTCAACATTAACTCAAACGAACTGTCTGGTCTTCGCGTTTTCTTTTCAAACTCCAACATTCAGAAACAAGATGACCCGTTTGCTTGCTACATAATACTTTGCGAAACTGCGTGTCAGTGTTTGTTTTTGTCTGACTGTTTGATTTATAATCAGAAGGGGGTTTGTTTGTATTTTGATTTTGCCTAGTAGTGTTTTTACAGGTGAACAATTTTCCCTTGTTAGCTGACTGTTGATTGTTTCCTTATGTAAAAGACTGCCTTGGTGTGTTGTATGAAACTTTGTGTGTCAATGAATTATCATCAGCTAACCTAGCTACATTATCTAGCGTATCAGCTTTCTGTGCATCAAAAAAAGCTCGAACATCATCATGAATATAAAACTTAAACTCTTCAATGAAAACTATCTCACGTAACTTCTCGTGGTTTTTATCTACTTTCTGTGATGAACACCAGCGATCAAATGACTGCCCCTTCACTCTAACAAAGTCTCCATCAGTCTGATCTCTACCATTTTCTCAATTACGGAACCTCTGAGGTTAAGCCTCGGGAACCAACTCATAACCTTTAAGAATTATGTCTTGAACAAAGTCATTATCACTGGCAAGCGCTACTGATAACTTAATGTAAATTTCCCTAGCTTTGCCAAGTAACACACTCTGTAATTCTACAGTCTAAAATTCTATAGGCCATTCCATATTTTCAGCTATTTTTTTTCTAAAATTGAAGAAAATATCTATATTCATCTTTTATTTGAAAGATGGAACTTATCTCATTTATTTAGTATCATCAAACTTAGACGAGGAAGCACTCATAGAGAAAAAATTGACTCAAGTTTTTTCATTCCAATCCTCTCTCTCTTCCTCTTCCCTTTCTCTCGCTAATTTTTATTTCCTCAATTCAATTTGCCTTTCCCGTTCTTCCTTCTCCGTCTCTAATTCTAATCCCATTTTCTTCAATTCTAGCCTTTCTTCCTTTTCTCTTTGTTATTTCTGTAACTCTAACATTTCCTGCTTTTCTATCTTTTTAAGTTCTATCTGACTAACAGAAGATACTTGACTTTCAGATACATAAGAGTCTAATGCAGACTTATCCAACACCACATTCTACAAGATACTTAGCAACTATGCGCTGCATATCTCTCTTCCTTGAAGACCGCTTTATTGTCAGTTCTTAATACTATCCTACAGAAAGCGAATTCCTCTTTTCTTAAGGCGTCAAAATCCACATGATCGGGCGCTTTCATAAAATCTTCTGCTCTAAAATCAGCCATTGTGAATAAAAACGCTGGTCTGAACAAACTCAAATTAAGAGATAATTCAGAAGTAAAGCTTGTTACAAAAATGTATGTTCATTTCCTGAACAAGCCCCCAATTTCTTTTACGGTAGAAACCAAGTAGAAAGAAAATAATCAGCTATTTTATTTATTTACAATATTTATTTTTAAAATGACACCAACAGCAGCGCTATACAGTATAGTATACAATGACAGAAACACTTTAACCAATACAATTGAAGGTAGGAGACAAATAAAATATCAGGCGTATATAAAGGAACTAACATATAGCATACAATGTCCAAGTAAGTTGACTTTCATAAACTTATCTGTGATGACAATCTGCAAGTTATTCGAAGTCTACAGCAATAAGTTCATTAAACACAGAATTATTCTGATTAGATCCACAATTAGATAATCACCAACATCCCCAAAGTGACGGGTGTACAGTATACAGATCCGGCACAAATCACATTGAAGAGGTGTCCAGGCTAGGTTCAGAATTCAATAAAGCTTAACGCCGTCCAAATGCAGTATTAAGTATATATATGATCAGTACGTATCTTTTTTAGTTAGACTTGCACGTTATTGACGTGTGGCTGATCAAAATCAGTTAAACAATCACACTCATATATGGAGATGGAAAAGTTTCCAGATATAATTTTACAATGTCCTATGTGATTTATGGTTGATTTCTGTCTCTATGGTCGCATCGTGTTGTCTTGAACATAGCATATTCTGATTGGTTTAAGTTATGTTAATAGTTGTATGAGTCTTTTTAAGATTTTATGAATGTATTCACTTGAAAAAGACCCCGGCCTGTGGGCCGAAAGCTCTCGTAGTAGATTATTAGGTGGAGTAGCTCAGGCGTTTGTGTTATTCAGATTAGATGATGTTGCCCCCTCACAGGATGGACTATTTTAAACAAATTGTGTAAACTTCGCCCTCGTATGACAAAGCTCATGCTAGAAGGGATACATAAAATAGAAGGGTAGATATATTAAGAAGGTCTCTTGGTGGGATTTAAGATGATGGAACTAGATTTCAAGTTGGGTTCATAAAGGAACCAGCAGACATATGAGGTAGTTAACCCTTTAGGGACGCAATGGTTAAATTTAGGAGAGCAACAGATGAAACAACCATTACGGGGACTTAAGTCTGACAATCAGTTAACAGGCGACACGATATCATTACGGGGACTTACATCTGACAATCAGTTAACAGATGAAACGATCATTACGGGGACTTAAATCTGACAATCAGTTAACAGATGAAACGATCATTACGGGGACTTAAATTTGACAATCTGTTAACAGATGAAACGATCATTACGGGGACTTAAATCTGACAATCAGTTAACAGATAAAACGATCATTACGGGGACTTAAATGTGACAATCTGTTAACAGGTGAAACGATCATTACGGGTACTTAAATGTGACAATCAGTTAACAGATGAAACGATATCATTACGGGTACTTAAATGTGACAATCAGTTAACAGATGAAACGATCATTACGGTTCCTAAATCTGACAATCAGTTAACTGATTGTCAGATTTGAGTACCAGTAATGGTAGCGGCGACATAACTTTTACAAATAATGATGTATATCAAATTCTTTCTGGCCTACATATTCACAAGGCATGTGGCCCAGATAAAATAAACAACCGCATTCTGAAATTGTTGGCACCTCAGTTAACAGCGCCGTTGTGCCTTTTGTTCAATCGATCAATTAAAACAGGAGTAGTTCCAGATATGTGGAAACGCTCTAGCGTGATACCAATACATAAAAACGGGAGCAAACATAACCCATCGAACTATCGACCAGTGTCCCTAACAAGCGCAGGGTGCAAAGTATTTGAACGATGCGTCCATAAACATTTGTTTAATTATTTGCATAATAATAGCATACTTACGTCTTTCAAATCGGGATTTATCGTTGGTGATAGTACGGTTTACCAACTAATCGACATATATCATTTTATCAGCGAGGCAATGGATGGAGGCGTAAGAGCAGTCTTCTGCGATATTTCTAAAGCCTTTGATCAAGTATGGCATAGAGGACTGCTTCACAAACTGCAGTCTATTGGAATTCGTGGAAAACTTTTAGATTGGTTCCATAGTTATCTGAGTCACCAATATCAATGTGTCCTTGTGAGTGGAAAATCGTCGTCATACGAACCTGTGACAGCCGGAGTGCCTCAAGGATCGGTAC
>JAQQZZ010020654.1:0-11155 GCA_030265115.1 Mopalia vespertina | reverse complement strand
TCATATAAGTGAAATATTCTTAAGCCTGCGTAAACATCAATCAATCAATCAATCAATCAATCAATCAATCAATCAATCAATCAATCAATCAGCCATCACCCTAAATGTGACGATGTAAAACCCAAATCAAACAAAACTATGTGAAAGCCATGTCAAAGTGGTCTATGCTGACTTTGTCTGGAAGGTACATGTGTGAAGAACAGACATGATAAATGGAGCTGTGTTTAATGACAATGGAGCTTAATGAGTGGTCAGAGTGTAGACCGACCAGACAGACCGGCAATAAATCTTCATTTATTGACCACTGAATTCTAGAGAAATCGCTCCATGCGGACCATCCATCTTTGGAAAACATCACAGCTAGTCTGCATGTAGTTCATGTATTACATGGAATTCTACTAGGCTCTTGTTTCTAAGAAATGCGAAAGTCATAATCTAAAAAACACACTAAAACTTATTTTTTAACTTTCATGTTAGTGTGAGTAACAGGGGATTAAACAGAAATCAAAATTATGGTGTCCAAAATGATCGTTTGCTGCACTTTCTGAGTAACTGGGTGTACAATTTTTACAGTTTCCATATCTCCTGCATGTTAAATTTTCTTAAAACCGGGTGTCCAAATGAGGAAATTGTTAAATTCTGGGTGTCTTAAGGATGTGTGGACACCCTTCTGCCTAAACCCTTGAGTGTGAATTTAAATATTCTGCAAGTATATTTGGAATAGGAAAAAAATATCCTGATTGGTACTTTTAAATCAAGATGTGAATTTTGTCAATTATTGTTATTTAAGATGGAAATGTCACTAAATTTTGATGCATTATTGTAAGATTTTGATGAGTTATCACCGCTCACCGCCCCGTATTTCATCCCTGAAGTGGATTTTGTTTTCTGCATGAACACTATAATTTAAAGTATTACATGTTAATAACACTCTTAGTCAACCTACATGTAACTATGGTGTCCCCAGATTGTTAACAGTCATTGGAAATGGACAGCGTCATTCTATTTGTGAACAGTAGATTTTCTGGGCGATAGTAACTGTCAATACAATTGCTCATTTATTAATCTGTGTGGGTAGAAAATGGTCTGGACAAAGTGACCATGTCATTTACACGGTCAATTATCTGTCTACCTGCATCAACCTCACTCCTTATGAAGCTCACTGACCACTGCCTGACTAATCCAACCAATCAGAACATCTGTCAGATTGCTACAGGGCTATAATCACTCATATCAGCCTGGCTGCCATCCAATGAAATTGTATCTTTGCTGGATGCTGGGCTGTTAACACTCGATATTAGCCCAGTGAGCTCATTTATCAGTCTTTTAACAACTAAACATAAAACCAGTATCACTAACCACATTAAGAGCTGAACAATGCCATAAACCCACAATTACTGCAAATTGGATAAGAATATTTTGTGGTTTGGGATGAACATGATAGAACAAGATACACTGTACATATTAAAGTTTTAGCTGTCAGCTAACATGGGGTCTTGTAACAATATTTCTATCCATTTATCACATTTCTGTACATGTACTTAGTGTACCTTACGGCTTTGACTTCAGTACAGATGCACTGTACATGTCTTAAATGTAAAGAAAGAAAATTTTGCTTGCACTGAACATACCTAAACCCTGAGATGATTCAACGGTTTTATTTTATCGACTTCCTGTGCCATTGTGATTACTTTTTTTAAGAAATACGCGTATGTATTGTATAGGTAACTTGACTATTTTGTGTGTACATATAGAGTGTTGAATTCTTTAGCCAATATTCTTAATCACGTCGGACACAACTAGGTGTTGAAATTGCAATTCTGATCAATCCAAACGCACTTTTATTGGCCAAATTTATCAAATTGATTAACATTTTGGTACATACAATGTAGGCTGAAAGGTAGATGTTGCCAACACCTGGCATATATCTACAGGGTTTAAAATAAGAGGAGATATTGTGATCGGTTGAAATCAAGCTGTTAATTTGATCAGTGGTTCTTCTTTAACATACAAATGTCTCCAAATTTTGATTTTGGTTATTTTCAGATTTTGATCTGTTATCATAAATCACCGGCCTTTTAATAATATGTGCACTTTTTTGTCCTACTCCAATCCAGCCGTCTTATAGTCAGTTTTGTCCAGTTCCATGGTCTGAGACCTACATGTAGTTTCAATGAATTGTGCGATACACATTTGTACATCATACATATGCTTTATTGTCTCAAGTTTCTTATATTCGATATGTTGGGGATTATTACTTCACATAGCAGGTGGTTGGGAGGGAGCTCCTGGGTTGCCCTGGTACTCTCAGAGCAACACACAATCTGGTGTGGTACATGTATCTTTGTATTGCAAGACATTTGTGCCTTGTGGTTGTCCTGTGTTGTCTTTGTTTGTTGTCAGTGGTGTTGATTTCATGCATTGTGGCGGCAGGCCATCATCTGACTGAAAAAACCTAAAGTATGACATTAAATCACAATCAAACAAACATTTCCATCATATAGAATGCCATCATACATCTATGAGTGAAATAGCCTTAAGTACATGTACATGTATGGCAGTAAATCCAGATCAAGGTAATAAATATATCATATATTATATCTTTTGTAAATGTAGATTTAATCTGTTGGCATAATGTACATTCTTGATTTGTCTGGTTAAAGGGAAGCTACTCTTGTTTTATTTTTTTCCATTCTGATTATCTCCCTTCTCATTTCAGTGCTCATGATGGGGGCAAGAAGCAGGCTAAGGTAGGTTTTTTCTCTGACTTCTATTTTTGCTATAAAATTATAAATTTTATCTAAATTAATCTAAACTAAATTAATATTTGTTTTCATGGAAAGCAAGTGTTGATTACATGTAGAATAAGTTTTAATGACAATCAGTAAGATTTCCTAAAACAGTGGAAAAGAAAAAAAATAGCAATGTTTAAATTTTTTGTGGTTATATTTGAACTCCTGTTTAAACTAAATGTTGGTGAACGTGATAACCTGGAGAAACTCAGAGAAAGACACTACAAAACCAAATACATGTAATAGCTGAAAGTTTTTGTTGTTTTCTTAAATGACTAGAAAAACAAAATGGTACACGTATATTATAAAAATGTTTTAAAAAAATTCTTCATTAATTATTTTTGTTATTGTCATTATTCTTTAATACTATTATAATTGTTTTTTTTTCAGACTTTTGCTTTTGATCATTGTTTCTGGTCAATGGACGAAAATAATCCCAAATTTTGCAGTAAGTAAAAAAAAAATTAATATTGTAAACAAATTGATGTTTCCTGTATCAGTATGCTACAATAGTTTGATTTATTAACGAACACAACCATAAAGATATTGTTCAGAGAAGCAAAGTTGTTCTTAAAACATCATCTATCATTTTGTATGTAAAGAAATGTTTGTGTATTGTCGTTATTTATTAAATCTCATTGGCTCTCTGTAGATTATTATCAGGGAGCTTCCTTAACTCTTTGGCTACCACAAGCTGCTCACAGCGTCTCGGATTTTCTTCAGAAAAGACCTCAAGTGTCTGTGAGTGGCTCGTCAAGTAGTCAGTGTAAACTTTCCTCTGATTGGCTATTCATCCACAACAGGTTTAACCTAACCAATGAGCATTAAATTGAATGCCAAGAAGCAAGCGCTGTACAGGTCAACAGACTAGGAAAAATATTCAGTAGCCAAAGAGTTTAACCAATTTGTTGTTATTGTTGTGCCTTTTTTTTATGATTGATTTGTTATGTCATGGAAGGCCTTTGCGTCAGAGCATAATAGACACAAACCAAATCGGGGAGCTTTTTTTGGATCTGATTATGGTCAGATTGAGAAGCCAGTAAGCTTCCGTCAAAATCTTGGAAGACACATGGCAAGCATTTTTATTCATCTATATTAAATAAATAATTTGATTGTTTTCAGGTCAGGAACAGGTGTTTGAGGATTTGGGACGGGGTGTCCTGAGTCAGGCCTTTGAGGGCTACAATGGTTGTATATTTGCTTACGGACAAACAGGTAGGTATTTCTTTAAACTACTCGAAAGCAAAATGAAATCATTGCTTGCCCCTTTTTCATCCAGAAGTGGATGAACTGAGATGATGGTTTGCTTGTGGCATCTCTTCATTTATGTTGTCGAGTAGTGCTGTTTCTATTTCACCAAAATAGGGTCAGCTGAATGAGTCGTCTTAATTTTCCCTACTATCAGAGTTAAAATTCAACAAAGACAAATAGTTGCCACAAAACATCCGTTTTCTAGGCAATGTTTTCTAGTTTTCTACCTGATGTCAAATAATTTATTTTTGTAAAACAGGTAATCCCGCAGGTCAAGGTTAAGATTGGGGAACTGCAGGATGGGCTCATCAGCACCTGACTGTTAGCATGAAACCAAAAGGGAGATTAGTTTGAAAGTGATAAAAATTAAAAACATGTTGCTATCTGTCCAAACAAACCATATTTAAAAGATTCAAAACACACACACAGAAAGAAACATGGTAAGAACATGGCAAGACCAAACTATTTTTTTTTATTGAATAACTGCATTCCTAATGCTGCTTTTAAGCATAGTTATACCAGAATTTTTTATCAGTTTTTTAACTAAGGTACACATGTCACATTTGCTCCTTGGTCAAGGGAAGGGAAGTAACTCTGGTTATCATAATGGTTGTGCAGACAATGAAGCCAGTTTGTGTCAATGGAAGAGCAGTATTTTGTTATCTTACTTTTTAACCTAACAGAATAATTTTTGTATCAACTTTTTAAAATAAATTTAAAAATAAACTATATGTGCATTTGTGACACAAATGTAGTTTTGTGCATTTGACAAAAATAGTTATGTATATTATGAATCCATTTGAATTGTTTTTGGTGAAAATTGGATCTGTGTAATGAATACTACAGAAGTTAACAAGATGTTAAGTAGTGGCAGATAAAGTCACTCTAAAACTATACTTTAATGATGTTGACATTTGTCGGTCAAAAAAAGGGACTGTGAAAGGTAACAAAAAAAACCCCAACCCTTTGAACAAAATTTTGTTTGCTGTTTAAATTCTGTTTTAGTAAAAACTGTTGAACTGGCCAATAAAAACAAACTTTCAGTGAGTCACTTGAAACATCCTCTTCGCTTTGAGCTATTAATAAAAAATTAACGGGCTTGATTAAAGTAGAGAATTCCAGGTTTTCCTGAGATTCTTTGTTTTTAAACTGCATATGAAATAACATTTGGTTGACTTTTTCTTTTACCATTAACAATGCATTCTCCTACCAACAAATGTCGGCAATAATTAAAAGGAGAGTGATATCTGTCACTAGATGTCAAAGAAAGCTCATGTCAAATTTGACACTGTAAGCTACATGTACATGTAGTCTGTTAGGACTTTATTATAACATATTCCAATTATTATGACTACCACTGAGGAGAAAGATAATGAATTCATTTTGACTCAATGTTCCAATATTTGCCATATTTTTTAAAGACTTACATACATGTATATGCCTATCACACATTTTTTTAAAACTACATTTATAATTTTTTATACGCATCTTGTACATGTGTTTTAAAGGGAATGCACCTTTGATGTAAATGAATAGTTAAATTACTTCTCTGTAAGGGGCAGGTGGCTGGAAGGACTCTTAGGCAACTCTCAGGGGGTAAGGTTGGGCCACATGATTAACCCCATCTGTTATGGTTTCTTTGTATTGTGTCTCATGGTGGTGTTGTCTGGTCATTGTGTGTTGTAGGTGATGTCTGAGGTGGTTTCCTTCGCCTGTTTGGTTTCCACCATATAAACTAACTTAAAGTCTTGCTGGACCTGTGGGCTAAAAATGAAAAAAAATGTTGTTATCCCTTTTATTTCAAATTAAAAACATTCAATGTTTATGATAAGGGAAAAATTATTGCTACATTAAATCTAGCTTATTTCCTGTAAAAAAAGTTCAGCGTTGCATTTTAAAGAGGAAAAAGGTCCAAAACATGGTGCCTCATTTTTTCAACCTAGTATTTTCAAATGTTTTCCAAAAAATATCATATACATGTGTATATTTGTTTAATAAAGAGTTCCTTAGGCTAGACAGATTAAAAAGTTGACTGATAGCGTTCTTAGCAAAATTTCGAAAAAGAAGAGGCACAATTTTTTTAGTTCAAGGGCTAGTTTACTAAATAAACTTTTTTATTTGTTGCTCACATTCTGACAAACAGAACAAAAAAATACGCTAAATTCTTTTGTCGACATAAGTTTAATTTACAATAACTTTCAAAGATATTAATTTATTGGACATGCATCAAATTACATTTTTTGTAATCATGAGTATTCAAGCCTTAGACAATATATACATTTATAATATTCTGATCAATATTATGCATAATAATGGGCTTGGAAAAAATGTTTGCATCAAACTCAACAAAGAGGTTCAGAAAGACATTAAGTACCTACAAAAGCCCAATCAATCTAAAATGTCTTATGTGTACATCATAATCAATACATTACAAAATAATCTATAAAATGTGTTTAAATATTTAAAATATTTTCCATTACTTGGTTTTACTTTATTTTGATCGCCTTGGGATGGAACATGATCATAAATTCTCTCTAAAAAAATATTAAAAAAGCTAAGCACATTAAATTTGACAAAACAATAAAGAACTGAATAATGTAGAGTTCGCCTTATTTTCAGGGTCTGGGAAGTCCTACACAATGATGGGAACGAGAGAACAGAAGGGTATCATTCCTCGGTTGTGTGACGCCTTGTTTGACGGAATTCTCAAATCACAAAAAAATGATCTCAACTTCAAAGTAGAAGTGTCCTACATGGAGATCTACAATGAGAAAGTTCATGACCTCTTAGATCCTAAAGGGTAAGGCATCCTTATTGATCATGGATAGACACATGTAGCCCTGAAAAATCATACAACTGTAGTTCCATTGAAATGTCATGCCTTGTTGGAAAATTTAAAAATAATGTATGGCCCTAATGTAGGATTTGAAGAGAAATTTGTGATGTTACATTTTGTGTTCATGAGAAATTTGTAATTTTTTCCTGGACTGTTGTTCCACGGCCGTGACTTAGTGGTAAGTGTATTCGCCCACTAATAGGTCTCTGATGTACTGTTCATTGGTTGAGTCAGTCTGTCAACCATCAGGTATATGAGTGAGTCACACAGTGTGGCTCCGGCAATTGCAGGGGTGGTTTTTACAAGGTTTTCTATCGGTTTTCCTCTGTAATTAAGCAAGAACAGTGTGAAGTGGACAATCCGTCGTCATATAAGTGAAATACCCTTGAGTAAAACCCCAATCAAACAAACAAATTTATTTTTCTGGTATTATTTTTGTTTTCAGGAGTAAACAAAACCTTCGTGTGAGGGAACATAATATATTAGGACCTTACGTAGATGGACTATCCACACTGGTTGTTAATTCCTATGAGGTAAGTACATTAACCTACTGTGGCACTGTGGTCAAGCTTTGGAATGTGTTGCGATTAGACATAATCTGGTCACATCTTCCTGACTTCATCACAAGAACATGAATGTAGACCTGCCTACCCGGTGTATTCTGGAGTATTTTGTATGCATAATTTACTCTTAAATACTCTTAAAAAACTAATTTTTTACTCAGAAATTTCATCTAGGGAATGGCTCACCTGTCAATCAAAGTCAAAAGTCAAAGGCAATATGCGATACTTACAATGGTCAACACTTGACAAAACCATGTTGCTGTAAAATTAGTTACCATTAGCTGTAGAATATGTAATAAACTGTTTTTGTCAGGTACAAGTTACTTCAGATTTTTCATCGCTGTAGGTCCCGTGACCAAGGCCTTTAATAGGCAGATGGGTGTCTACCCGTCCTTTGGACACCCTGAATTGCACAATTGCCTCATTTGGACACCCTGTTTAAAGAAACTTTAACATGCAGGAGATAGGGAAACTGTAAAAATTGGACATCCTGTTACTTTGGAGACCATTGCTTTTGATTACTGGCTTAGCCCTTGTTACTCCTATCTGGCAAGGTGCCGTATGAATATTAATTTTAACACTGGAATAATATTTTTGCGAGAGTTTCTATAGTTAAGATTTGTGGTGTGTTTTGCCACAGATCAGCGAATTAAAGAAGTACAAAACAAGATGGCCCGGGAGTATCTTAGAGTCAATGTTCTGAAGTAGGAAGTAGAATCAATTAATGATGCTGTCACATTTAATAGTGGTTATCTTCAAGTAATTAATGTTGGGTCTGTACCCTTAAACATGGCATTAGACACCAATCATTTTATCACTGGGGGAACACTCATTTTCCAACAGAGCTAGACACTTCACATTTAGTACTGTTCACCAGTTCAATTATGCCTGTCAATCCCAGGTATATGTCAGGCCATGGAGTGGCTCCGACAATGTCAGGGTGATTTTCTCGGTTTACCACAGTATTTATTAAGTAAAGACAGAAGATGAAATGGACATTCTATCATCATATAAGTGAAATATCCTTAAGTACAATGTATGACGATAAACCTGAATCAAACAAACACATTATTATTTTTAAATTTACAATAATTGTCATTGTCTAAACAGTGCAATAACACTCACTGTACAGTTATACAATTCCAATGTCAGCTATCAAAATAATATGCTGGTTTTGTGACTACAACAATAAGAGAATACGACAAACGGTAACTATTAAGACCACTAGTAAACTATTCACTTTGATTTACTTTCCTTCACTCCCTCTTTATTAAAATGAAATCTATTTTTTTATGTTTAGATAATCTACATTGTACATGCCTGTGTTACTAAGAAACTGAAGGGGAGTTAACAATGAGTGCAGATTGTATATGTGTTATCACTGTAGGGGGTAGAACCTTGAACCAAACAACAGATTTCATTTTAATAGCTTTTACAAACTTCATACTGATACTGGATTATGGATTATGACTGACTTTTTATCAGTTTGTTTTATAGATCAGATTTTGAATGCATCAGATTTAGATCCACATAAATAAATTATTAAATTATACTGAAATATATTCAGAATTCAGCATATTCCTTTCTAAACTATTGAATATTGAAACTATGGTATTTAATTAAGTTTGGTAGGTGTTTATTCTTAAGAAGTTAATCTCTATTAATTTCTAAGCCAACTAACTGATCTAGCTTAATGTACCACATACCACAAGTATGACAATTCCTTCGTTCATTGGGCTAGAACGTCGTCATATATGTGAAATAACCTTAAGTATGGAGTCAAAACACCATTCGAACAAGGAAAACAACTAAGTTGAGTGCAGCCAGCAAGTGGCTGTTTCCTACTAAGGGCCAAAGGAACTTGGTTTGTTTGTGGTGTTGTGTTGCCTGAATTCCAGACTGTTCTACACCACGTTGGAGGAACATGTAATTTTCCATCAGAGCAAACACTTCACAGTTTATGGTTATGTTGCTGTGGAAATTACTGATGAATACACCGCCCAGATACATGTAGGTGAAATAACCTTGGGCATGGTGTTAAACACCAATCAATCAATCATGGGGATTCTGCAGAATGCATGGCACCCTGGAAACTCATAAAATCCCACCACCATAGTTTGAGTGAAACCCCTTGTCTTAATCGGACTGGCATGTTGTTCAATAAGTGTAATTAGTTAAAACGATTAGTGAGACATAAAACTCCAGTTAAATACATTTCTGACATTTTTCTGGCATTAGCTTGATTAAACTGTTGTAGAGGCTGAAGTATTTGTCTTCCTCATGCTGTACTAAGTGTGTTAACATGTAGTTATAAGCCATTGGGTAGGGTCGAGTTGATCTTGACTGACAGATCTAAACTACTTTCCTCCTTATTTAGTGTGAAGTTGGCCCCCTAAGGGTAATATATCCACCTTATAATTGGAGAGACAAAAAATGTTGTCTGGCTTAACTAAACCCAGAAGTTTACAGGTTCAATAACTGAAGATTTGATCCAGTCTTTGTCTCTTTTCTTTTCCAGTCTTTACACCAATTTTTCTAGTCTTTTTCCTTTTTTACTTCAATCTTTTGCCCATTTAATCCAGTCATTGCCTCTTTTTCTTTGTGTCTTTACCCCATTTGATCCAGTCTTTGTCCCCATTTGATCCAGTCTTTGCCCCCATTTGATCCAGTCTTTACCCCATTTGATCCAGTCTTTGCCCCCATTTGATCCAGTCTTTGCCCTCATTTGATCCAGTCTTTGCCCCTATTTGATGCAGTCTTTGCCCTCATTTGATCCAGTCTTTATCCCATTTGATGCAGTCTTTGCCCTCATTGATCTAGTCTTTACCCCATTTGATCCAGTCTTTACCCCATTTGATCCAGTCTTTGCCCTCATTTGATCTAGTCTTTACCCCATTTGATCCAGTCTTTACCCCATTTGATCCAGTCTTTGCCCCCATTTGATCCAGTCTTTGCCCCTATTTGATGCAGTCTTTGCCCTCATTTGATGCAGTCTTTGCTCTCATTTGATCCAGTCTTTGCCCTCATTTGATCCAGTCTTTGCCCGCATTTGATCCATTTTTTACCCCATTTGATCCAGTCGTTGCCACCTTGTCTACTAGTTTGCCCCATTTGAACCCCTCTACTCCGTTTTCTTCCAGTCTTTAGCCCATTTGTTGTTTAGTCTTTGCCCCATTTCCTCTAGAGAACATCTTTTCCACAAGACTTGACTCTTTTTCTTCTGTCTAACTCTTTATCTATTTTCTTCAGTCACTAACTATTTTCATCCTGTCTACCTGTTATTGCTCCAGTCTTTGACCCCACACTTCCAGTCTTTGACAAGACAAAAAAAGTCTTCTGAGCAACCATTTTATAGTCCACATTTAAATGTTTTCTGTTGTTACCTTGTATATCTGTCACATTTAAAAGTGAATCAGTTTTTGGTGATGTTCTTTTTTGTTCAGTCACTAACCATTTCCATCCGGTCGACCGGTTATTGCTCCAGTCTTTGACCCCATACTTCCAGTCTTTGACAAGACAAAAAAATTCTTCTGACCAACCATTTTATAGTCCACATTTAAATGTTTTCTGTTGTTACATTGTACATCTGACTACATTTAAAAGTGAATCATTTTTTGGTGATGTTCTTCTAACTTATTGGGCCCCGTGAGGGAGCGGGTGGGCCATGGCCCTGCAGAATATTCCCTCGGCTTCCTCGGTCGATCGTAAGAGGC
>JAQQZZ010020643.1:0-11155 GCA_030265115.1 Mopalia vespertina | reverse complement strand
CACAAACATATCGGCTTCCTGTTCCTCTTTAGCTCAGAAAGCACCAGGGCAACAGGAAGCTCCCTCCAACCACCTGCGGAAATTATGTAAGATCAGTATATATTTTATAAAAAAAATTGGAAAAAGTACTATGTATGCTATATCTGACACAGCCATACTTCAATATTCTAAAAGCGGACCGTTGGGAGGGAGCTTCCTGTTGCCCTGGTGCTCAAAGCTAAGAGGCAGCATGAAGCCGATCTCTTTGTAGTGTCTCTGTATTATGTCCTGTGATTGTCCTATATTTGTCTCATCTCGTCTTGTCCTTGTTTGTTGGAATTGTGGTCAAGGCTGGTTTTCTTCACTCATTGGTGTGGCATGCCATCATGTAAGTAAAACATTCTTTAGGTAGAGGGTTAAACCGTAAACAAACAAACAATCAATATTCTAACCAGGAAGTTGACGCTGGAAAACAAATGCCTCATTCCCTATGACCGACTTTTCATGATTCGAGTTAACCTAAATGTATGGGCTATCAAACAACATTTTTGGGTTATCAGTCAGATTTTATAGGTAAGCCTTTATAATTTATAATATCCATGTGAATGTTTCACAAAGGAATCTTAATTTATATTGAACGTAACTGCCATGTCAACACGAGGTCTTCAGCACTGGTCGCCATGGTATTTATGTTTTGCGCAAGCTAAGATCACTTTGTGAACTGTTCCTTTAAATATCATCGTTATAGGGGGATACGTATAGGCTGTCATGTAAAACTTATAAGCAATTACTGGTATATAAAATAGTACTGATCGTGCATATTTTCAAGAGGTCTGGGTGTTAATTTCAATGCTGATGACTAGCTACGTATATTATAAATGTATTGATTATTTTGGTTCATGCATATATTCTCTACCTATTTGTTTAACATAAATATCGTTATTAACAACAATCAAGCTACTGATATTGGCACATTTTCTACATTGTATTTATGCTTTATGCAGCGTTTAAATGTATTTAACTTAACACATGTTGTATTATACATAAAAGAAGTATACTTCTATCAACAAAATAAAATGAAAAATTCCGAAGAATTTGCCTAAATAAATTACCGTATTTGCGTTCAATCCAGTCGTGTCATTCCCCGAAAAAACAATAAGATTATTTTGACTCAATATTTCAACATACACTTATTATAATAACACTTAATCTAGAACCAGGTCAGATCTCCTCATGATCGTCTAAAAATGCTGAAATAGTGAAATTACTAAATCATTAGCTCTACTGAAAAGTTTACCTTCATAATACAGAAGTAGTGTAATTCCGAAAAACGTTTTTGATTCAATTGTATTACACTACTCGTGTATCATTGAAATCAAATGTTTCAGATTAACACATAGTTTGGCTTTTGTCAGGGGACGCAAAAATGTTGTTACATTTATTTAAAGCACAAATTCAGTGTGGGGTAGGGGGGATATACTATTGTTAAAGCTTTTTCAACTATCTTCATAGAATTACAATAAATGATTCTTAGAGATAATCTGATAAAGTTTTAATAACTTTTAAATATGGATGGATCTAGGTTCGTGATTTGACTTTTAATTCTTTTGAAAAATAAATATAAGTTTGTGACAAATTACCATTAATTAAGCAGAACGTCTTGCATGTGATTTTAAATTACAGAAAATAAGATAGTACATAAATATAAAGCACTAATGTTCTCCAACTGACCATGTTCGAAACAGAAATTTTTTTCGGAGAAATTGCTGTAATTTTTTATTTCTTGTTTGTTTGTTTTTTGTAATTTTGTAGACTTATTTATATAGATTGTATCAAATGCTTATAATATAAGATTTAAACGAATGTTTATATATTTTTTTTAATTTGTTTGTGCGGGCTGGTTAGACATATATAGTAAGACAGACATATACAAGAACAATATACTACTATAAATACTGACAATCCGGCATGCACTATAAACATGCAATTCTCTACACACAACATAGCTACATAAAAGAAGATGAGAAGACACTTATTCCCAGATGTGTGATTTTCTCAGCTCCAACTTTCTGTGTAACTCAGTTTGAATCTAGGACCAATGCACCAATCATTTGTTGTCTTATACATTTAGATTTTTATTGTAGAGAAAGAAAATTTTGCTTCTATGTGCTAAGTACGGGATAAATAAAATGAAATTGATATTTTTGACAATTACTGGAGAAGAATTCTAGAATTTAATCAGTTTTCAAGGCTTTTTCAACGTAAAAATACTTAATGCCTGAAATGTTTAATATGTTGCGGTTATTGAAGTCAGTTTATATTTTCAAAAATATTTTTTAAAAAACTAACAAAGATCATGGTGCATTGTCAATAACCTAGATTGAAATCTGGTTACGGAAAGCTAGACATAAAAAATAAGCACACATCTCAGAGAAAATTGCCTGTTACACTTCAGAAAAGACGAAGTTGGTGGGTTAATAAGTCACAACAGATTCTGATTGTCAAACATTAAAACTCTTCAAGAATTTCTGCTCCAGTAGCACAAGGTCTCGGGTATAAAAAAAAATTGTTCATACAAAAATGATAGATTTTGAGAAGGAAAGATCTTTGGCCCTATCTCCAGCAGGAAGAGTTAAACACAATCTTGGTAGGTTCACAGTTCCAATGGACCATCCAACATGATGATTAGGATCTCCAGCAGGAAGAGTTTAACACAATCTTGGCAGGTTCACAGTTCCAATGGACCATCAAACAGATTGGAACCGTCCAACATGAAGATCAGAATCTCCAGCAGGAAGAGTTTAACACAATTGTGGTAGGTTCACAACTTGGATAAAACCACCTGATTGCTGGTCAAGTGGTTCAAAGGCTTTTCTTTTAGTTGAAATTGAAGATTGATGTTCTTTGCTGAATTTCTTTCGTTTCCAAAAACAACTAATTTACCAAATAGAGCTATCACTAAAATAGCCAACAATCTGGATAAATATGCCATATAAAAAAGGGTCCATTGTGGCTTGCCTGGTTTTCTATCGGTATTGAAAAAATTCCATCTTTGCGCCGATTTCAAAATTCAAAATGTTTCAGACTGCTTTGGCAACATTATAGATACATAATCTACAAAACTATGATTCATTGGCTTCAACTCAAAGGCTTCTCAGATATTTGTTAACTTTGATCAATTGCTTTTGTTCAAACGCACATTTCGGTTCAAATCTTGGTGCTAACAAACATTTCCTTTCACGATAAATACCAATTCCAATCTTGAAGAAGTATCTAGTTCAAGATTGCGACTAGTTCTCGGGCAGCTTTTGCCACATCGTAAGCATGTTGGATAACTTGTTTGGTTTTGTTCTGAAGTTCTACTTCTGTGAAGCTATTAGAGCTATGACATTGTGCACATTCTGTTTGTAGAAGTTGGACACTAATGTTGAGGGACTCTATGGCACGGGTGATCCCTGGAGGGGTACTGGTCTGTGAACAAAGGGAAACAACTAGATTAGTCAACGTATTTGTTTGCTTGGTGATAAATATCGTAATCAAGGTGTATCACTTACATATTAACTGTGAGCCCTTTCCTAGTGACTATGGATTCGAAATACTGGCTTACAATGATAAAGAGTTTATTTTTATGATGGCAGCTGACTTGAAATGCTCAACCACCTAATACTGGTCTGTCCTGATAGTGTTTGACCTTGCACTCAAAGTGTTTCCCTTTTACCGTGGATATACCATTGAAGATCAGAGGAAGCCTTGTTAAATCATAGCAGGAAAGACCTTGAGCTAGTTGTTAGTCATATTAGAATAAGCAAGCTAATATGCTGAGACAGGGCACATCCTCAGGGAAAAGGATTGATTGATTGATTGATTGGTTGGTGCTTTACGCCATGCTTAAGGCTATTTCACTTATATGACGGCGGTGTATTCCTACAAAAATTCACACTAGCACAACCAACTTGTGAAGTGTTGTCATAATGTTGGAAAGTTAATCTTCCTCCATCAGACGGAAACTTGTAAAACCATAGCAGGGGGGAATTAAGCCTGTTAAGTTGTATGACATAGTAGAATCACATAGATGCTCACAAGGGGCAACAGAAAGCCTACTCCAAGCGCAATAAAGAAATAAAAGTTACAGCCAACAAGTAAGAGACCGTACGTTGACAATGATTGTAATAACAGTCAATTTCGTTTTTTTTAACATATAAAGCAGATGATGATTGATTGATTGGTGTTTTACACCATGCTTTAAGGTATTTCACTTATATGACAGTGGTGTATTCAACGATAATTGACACTAGCACAATCAAGATGTAAAGCGTTCCCATAATGTTGGAAAGTTATTTTTCCTCCAGTGCCAAGTAAAGAGAGTATTGCTACTCTTCAAACAAACAGCTATCAGCCAGAGTGCCATAAGGCAGATGGGACAGTTTGAAAGATAGATTGATTGATTGGTGTTTTACCCCGTGCTTAAGGGTACATTTTGTAAATTTCCTCAAAAGCACATAGCTAAATCACTTTATTTAACCCAGCTTCGTATTACCTGTGGGAAAAGTTTCACTGTATCGTTGACAGCCTGTTGAATATGGTCTGCACAGGGACCAAAACTGAAAGTGAAAGTGAAATAAACAACTAAATAAGTTGAGAGTGAATACAGCTACGCAAACCACAAAAATACCAGTATCTGACAAACTTAAAAAAGCACCTTTGTTTCTCAATATATTATTGATAGCTCTTAAGAGGTTTCTAGCACTTTCATAATATCTCAAGATTTCAAAGGATCTGTATTGATTCACTTAAAAACATTCTACATTTTAAAACATTTTTAACATAAACTACAAAAGTCTGCAGGTTCAAGACCAGTAAAAATAATTACAGACCAGTGTTGACATTTTACTGTTGATTATACATTAATATTAAGGACCAGCAAAATGTAGTATGGGCTAAAAGGTCGATTTAGAATAGTTCTACCTCTCAGTTGTGATATGAAATTATATAATAACTATTTAAAATACAACAGTTTGCAGAAAACAAGTCACACTAATAATGAATTGCATTAAAGCAAAAAACATTTAAACTAAACCCTGTGGTAATATAAAAAGATATTTTATGAATCATTTGTGATGATTGAGTTTGATGGGTTAGCTCACCTGTCATGTCTGGCCTCCTGAGCTAGCTGCATCAGTTCACGGATTTTACGACTAATTTTCTCCGTCTTCAGTGTCATGTCTTCTTGTGATGGGAGGTTAACTGTTACATTGTCTTCATCTGTAAAACTGGCTCTTATATCTCCCAAACTCCCTCCTCTTACAAGGGATGTACGCTCTTCAGCAATTCTGTAATAAAACACAAATATCAATAAAGGGGAACAACTTTTGTAATTGTCAAGCAGCTCAAAGGGAAATAACTCCAGACAAGCCAGCCGAATCTAATGGGTGAAGGGAATCACCCTTGATGTCATTGACAAGAAACAAATGGCAAAATCATAGTCGAGCAGATGGCACAAAACAAGTGCAAATATTTACAGTAGGTGAAAGTCAATATAAATCGACTTCATTTGTCTGTTTAATCAAGGTTCTTTAAAAAACAAAGTTCGGAAAGTGCACAAGAAAAGATGATCCATGTACTCAATTTATCATGTCGTATCTTGTTGGTTTGATTAATTTGATTGTGGTTAAATGTCGTACAAATGGATATTTCACATATATATATAATTATGTATAAACATACAGTAACACAATAATAAACCTACACAATAGTTTCCTAAAAACAATATGGAGACAAAGAAGTCAATAATTTAAAATTTTATAAGTTTTTCTCAGTGGTAATTCCGATTGTGCATAACATCACTTACCCTTCCTCAATATGTGTGTTTAAACCTGGAGACCCTGAGATTGGCTGTGGAGAGGAAAAGATAAGTTCCTAGGTTATATTACTGGATTTATTTCATTGGGTGTTTAATACCATACTTTTTTGTTTGATTGCAGTTTAACATCGTACTCAAGGGTATTTCACTTATATGACGACAGATTGTCAACTTCATACTGTTCCTTGCCTAATTGTTGTGGAGAAAACCTCGTACAATATTAATAACAAAGAGTTGAATACATAGTCTTTTTCTTACAGGTCAATTTTATAATAATTTCTTACTTCATCTAAAGTCACAAGTTCAAGTCATAAAGTCTGTTTTTGAAGGCCTTTCCATGAAAAGAATTTATCAAAAGCTAAATAGAAATAACATTAAAACGCTATTGAAAAGCTATTGTATAATGTACAAAGCAAGTGTTAAATTGAAACTTGTTATCTGGTGGAATGATAACGGATACACTTCTGATACACTGATACATATTGACTTGGTTCTATATAGTTAGGTTACAATGTCGTGGTGCAAATTATTATTATCCAACAATGTAAGGATTTAAAATTTAAAAATAACTGACCATGGCGCACCCAACCTTAAAATGAAATTTTCTAAACACCCTTGAAAGTTCTTGTGGACTTTCAAACCTACCATAGATCCGTCTGCAAATCGGCGAATATTCAATTCTGAGACAGCAGATGTCACTTTTTTATCATTGCACTGGCCCTGAAAGATACAGAATTATTGCCGTTATATTTTAAAGCATACTTCTATGGAAATAAGGAAGTGCTTTATTTGCTTAGTCTTTTAAATTGTATTGAAAGTTATTTGATGAGTGTTTTGGGCTTGTAACTTTTACACCTTAAAATTTTTTATATGAATAGTAGCCAAAGTGGGCTGCTGGTGGATTTCAATTAAATGATCACAACAGAGTATTCAAACAAAAATTAACACTAACACAACCAAACAATATGAAGAGAATGGCTTTAGATATGTATACGTTGGTTTTGTTTGTTTGATTGGGGTTTAACGTCGTACTCAAGGGTGTTTCACTTATATAATGCTGTGTTGTGCATTCCACAAAAACCACCCCTGCGATTGCCAGAGCCACATCGTGTGACTCACTCATATACATGTTCCTGATGGTTGACAGACGAACTTATATCCATGATCGTAACATTGAAGTAGGATAGGTAGGCGAATACACTAACCACTTAACCACAGGCTCGTATATGTTGGAAAATGTACCCCTTGCCATGTGCGAAGCACAATGGAGGTACTTTAAAATCTGAATGCCATTAAAAACATGGAGCCACCATAGCAGTGGTTGTGTCAACATAACATTGAACTATCAATATATCACACCAGTAGCTGCTTATGCTCATGCAATATCACAATTGATAGTTTTAATAGTTAACTTGTTTCTCAAAATACCACGGTTTGGTTTCATTTTTATTTCAACACATTTAAATGGAGCCTATAAAGACCAGGGAAACCTTCAGAAAGTTAGAGAATGTTAATTATTAACTTCATTGAGACTGTCTGACCTAGTAACTAATAGTCTATTGAATAAATGCATATGAAGCTTTAAAATGTATATTCTGTGCTTAATTTTAACAAAATACACCCACAGCACTATTCAAAGATTATCACAATAATGTGATAAACTATCACAATACTGTGATGAACTATCCCAATACTGTGATGAACTATCACAATAATGTGATAAACTATCACAATAGTGTGATGAACTAACACAATAATGTGATGAACTATCACAATACTGTGATAAACTATCATAATAGTGTGATGAACTATCACAATAATGTGATGAACTATCACAATAGTGTGATGAACTATCACAATAATGTGATGAACTATCACAATAGTGTCACAAAAGTGAACTAAATGGTAAAAGTCTGATTACCGTTTGATGGGATGTGTTTTTCTGTTGATTCCACTGTTCAAACATAGACTGGGGTCTTGTCCTTGAGTGGTCTGTTCGTTGAGACGATGAACTAAGACGACTGCTCTCTGTGGAAGCAGAGTCTCGCTGGTGACCATTAGGAATTCCTGCGACCCCACTAGGTGGATCTGACGATGAACTTGTGCTTCCATGACTACTCGTCTTGTCATCCCGTAATGATTGATTTTCATGTTGTAATTGTTGTACCTGTTACACATGATAAAACAAGTTTCTAAATCACAGATTTTTTTCACTCATTGATGTTTAATGATGGCTTTGCATAAACTTTTTGTTAAACTCTTTTTATACATCCACTGTTTTTCTTCGGCTGGTAAAAACAGCCTTCATGAGGGATATCATAACATAGAGACTTAAGACACCTGTAGAGAATGATGACCTTAATTGCCTGTAGACTATTTAATGTTCAGAACAAAACAGGACACCAAGTAACTCAGAATACAATTATCTAACACTTGTGGTGAAATTCGGAAACAAATAACCTTCATATAGATTCAACTCTAAAAATGTTAAATTTTACTGCCACCATGCTATAAAACACAGGAATGTTATGTTGAACTGAAATAAATGCTGCCCTTAGTATTCAAAGCACTTGGGTGCCACATTGTTTTGTTACATAGTTTTGTCATAGTTTTGTCAAATGCTGAAAGTTATGTATGTTTAGCTACACGGTGAGATTTTTTGTATCCGGGCCTATGCCAAATTACACAACAAAGTTTAATTAATTAATAGATTCAATATTTCAGCAGTTATTTTACATCATTAGGAAGTAATTACTGGTCAATAACAAGCTTTTATATGGGTTATGAATAGGCCATAAATATACAATATAAACTCGTCATTTACCCTAAATCACCTCCAATTTCATCCATTATATGGCTACTTTAAAAGTAATTTTAAGGCCTTAGATATGGTTCCTGGGAAACAAATTTATGTTTTCTGAGAAATCCTGGTGTTTTCTAACAGAAAAATGTTACTCTGTCTTTCAGGAACCATTTCTAAGTCCTTAAAATAACTTTTAAAGTAGCCATATTATGGATGAAATTGAAGGTGATTTAGGGTCCTTTTATAATTACCTCCTGATGATAACATAATATATGCTGAAATATTGAGTCAAACTGCTGCTGAAGTTTTTCAGAATTGTATTACCTGTGTATTGTGCTAAACTCTCGACTGTAACTATTGGTTTTTACCTTTGTGTATAGTTGAGTTTTGATTGCTGAAAGATGGTCTGTTGAAAGAGAATTAAATTAACATACCATGTTTTGAAGGAGATTAACTTCCTCCTTTAACTCCTTGACTTGAGATTCAGAATGGACCAGCCTCTTCTGTAGTGTGACATATTGTTCTGGTGGCACAGGATCTTCTGGGAACTCTATTAACTCATTACCCTGTGAACAACAAACTCAGAATGTAACAAAAGGGGGCGGAGCAGGTGGTCACAAACAGTTGAGATTCATGGCCTAATTTCTACCGTCATAATGGATAAATGTGTGTGATGCATTTCACAGCCCCACTATCATGAATGTTGGGACAACATGGGGTTGCTTTTACACGATTAAACGATTAAATTACCTCCCTTGCCAGCCTTTAGAGAATCACACTGATTGCCTTCTCTGGTATGGTGACACTGGACAAAAGGCACCCAGCTTTGATATACTACATGTCTAATGACACTTTAATGGTGAAACTGGTCAAACATTTTAATCCCCAGTAATCTATATATTGCTCGTGTACTGGTATCTTACACTCTACCTATGTCAGCATGTACACAGAAGAAACCATTTTTGAAAACTGATTGTAGTTTAATGCCATCTACGTAAACAAACAGCTTAGCTATCGTAACTCAACAATAAAATATAAAGTATTTTGCTCTGTTGGAAAATTCCTCCATTGGTTATTTACAACAAACAATGTGTGACGATTATGACATCTCAGGTTTATGAATGAATGTACATTAATGTAATTACTGGATCCAACTGCACAGATTTAAAACAAGTACCGCTTGACTTCATTACAAAAGTATGAAAAAATGTAGGACAAGCCCCCAACATGGGTTAATTTACACCAGAACAAATCACTGTTGAGGAGGCCCTTAGATAACCGAGCACCAGGACACTCCCAGTAACCACCTATCTGGTGATTGTTTGTTTGGGATTTAACGCTATACTTAAGGTTATTTCACTCACATGACCGTGTGCCAGCCAGCCACCCTTGACACCACTGACACCACAGGCAACAATCAGAAACAAGACAGAACCAATACATGACCATCTCAAGATGTAATACAAAGACATCACAAAGCGATTGGCTTCATGTTAGTCTGGAGTATGTGAGACAGACAATCTAAGCACTGGTCTAATGATGCAGCCAAACAGACTTACAAATGAGGGCCTATCCTTCTCTCGGATACTCTTCACACTCTGTGTATCTATACTACTGGTGTCCTCATCATCGGGTACTGTGTCATAAATAGGGTCGTCCTCTAGAGCACTGTCTGGTCTCGCAGGGCGTCTCAGCTCACGTAATGACACTGTCGCATCTACAAGCAAAAGTTCAATTCTATACAAGTTCAGTTTTCTCTCAAGACAAAGCGCAACTAAAATAGTGATCTTTTTACAAATATACCTGGTGGTAGAAAATTCTGATGGCTTGTTTAACATTTTTAACTTTTAAACATAAGTGGATTGCAACAAAATAAAACATCTGTAATCACACATCACATATATACAATATATAATATTGTACAATTCATTCACATATAATTGATTGGAAATATGCTGGACATCCAACACATTTATAGGTCGTTCTTACAAAATGTAATACTGATATCTGCTTAAGAGTGTTCCATGATATTCAAAAGGTGGGAGTCAAAAGCAAAAGTGTGGCATGGGTTTAAAAGAGTGCTTCAGCGGGTGTTTAGCGAGAGCTTGCTGTTGCCCTGGTGTTCTCAGCAATAGCAGGCAATTAAAGCCCTAACTGTGGTGTCTTTGTATTGAATCTTGTGATTGTCCTGTCTGTTCATTCATTGTTTCTTACCATTTGAGTCAAGGGTGGTTTCCTAAACCCATTGTGCTGTCACGCCGTCATACAAGTGAAATAACTTTAAGTATAGCTTACATTTCAATCAAACAAACTGGCTTCACATCACCCCTAAATAGCTCTGAGAGAACTAAGGCAACAGGAATTTAGTTCAACTACCTGCACACATCCTATATCTGCGTCTTCAACTCACAGCACATGGGCTTTGTTGTTTGTTTATTTGTTTGATTGGGGTTTAACGTCATACTCAAGGGTATTTCACTTATATGATGACGTGCCAGCCCAATGGGTGAAGG
>JAQQZZ010020642.1:0-24892 GCA_030265115.1 Mopalia vespertina | reverse complement strand
CCGTCTTGTCTTTGTTTGTTGCCAGTGGTGTCGAGGGTGGTTTCCTTCACCCATTAGGCTGACACGTCGTCATATAAGTGAAATACCCTTGAGTACGACGTGAAACCCCAAGCAAACAAAAAAGCTAAATTTCTGCTAATATTCATTCTTTTGTTCATATGGTGTTTTTTATTTTCAGTATTTATGTCCCGATGATGAGTATATGCAAGGTAGTGTAGTATTCAGTTTGGATTATAGACCAATAGACGGGGATGTAACGCTTCCTCAAAATTTCTTCGCCACAGCTAACTTCAAGCCTCATGGTGAGTCTATGTATTTGTCTTTAATGTCGGGGCAAAAGTTCTGTGAACAGATAGTCAGACTTCTGACTTTCCATTTTTCTACAGCTTACAAGCTTTTCAAACTGCCAGACACAAGGTGACTCTAACAATCAGACGGCAGGGCTTTTCAGTTTAGAGGGCAGCAATGCTGTCTTTACTTGGCACTGAGGGAGGATCAACTTTCCATCATTATCAAGCACTTCACATTTTATGGCTACAGTAGTGATTGTTGTTGGAATACACCATTGTCATATAAGTGATATGCCCTTAATAAGCATGGCATAAAACACAAATCAATCGATCCAAGTTTTCCACCGTATATAAGTAATGAAAACCACTTGAGTATGACATTTAACTCATCAAACAACCAAATGATCCAAAATCTCTCAAATTTATCTAAGTATTTCATTACAAGACTATAAGTACATGTAAAATAAGACAATCTAACTTAACTTGTTAGACGCCTATGGGGGTTTCCTTTTACCATTTGACTGGCACTCAGTGAAATTAGTGAAATTTTTCCAGACTTATAGGAACCATGTACTTATTTAATATTTTAATTTATGAAATAAATACTTTGTTAAATGGTGACAGACAGAATGTGTTGATAAGACTACTTTTATCTAATTAAATGTTATTTACAGTACAAGAAAAAACATAGTATACAATAAAGAATTCAAAAATAAAATATGTTCTCAAATTTATCCATATTTATATAAGTTAATAGAACACTAATTGTCTGTTTTAGGTTGCTTTTGTGTGTATAATTCAGCCGATACATTTGAGTATGTAAGAGCGAGCTTAGAACAGACATTATTGGCTGATTTGAAGAGAGAAGAAGGTCAGGAGCTTCAAGGCATGCCCATTGTTATCATACAGGCTTACAATTCCAAACTAAGTAAAAATGACTTAGGTCATCTACAAGAAGCAGGAAGGCAGCTATCAAAACGGTAACAATTTTAGAAAGATTTTTTTTAATACAAGAGGTAAAATATCAGTATTTTGATAAAAAAAAGTGTGTGGAGTTTGGTCCCTGCTTAAAATTATATAAGATAGTTATAATAATTCACAGATGTATGGCCACAGTAACCAAAGCAAATTCAATCTTACCCACAAGTTCTAAACATGAATCCTCCAGCTAAGGTTTGCGTTTTATACACAAATACATCGCCCTCTGGCTTACGACAGTTTGTTTGAAGAGTAGCACTACTGTTTTGGCACTGGATGAAAAAATTAATATTCCAACACTATGGAAAGGCTTCACATCTTGGTTGTGCCAGTGTAAATTATTGTTGGAATACACCGCCGTCATATAAGTGAAATACCCTTAAGCACGGTGTAAAACACAAATCAATCAATCATAAATGCGTCCTGTACATGGGTCATGGGTATAGATAGTATGTTGCCAGCATTTCTATACTGTCTTTTCTTAACAATAAAGGAACATTTATTTTCCATCAAAACAAAACTCTCTTTTTAAAACACATTTTATGGGTGCTTTTTGAAGCTGCCGATATTGTTAGAGTCCTGTAAGTGAAATACACTTAAGTTAACTTGAAGCACAAATCAATTAGAAAACCTACCTGAGTGATTTACCAAAGCACAGAACAAACTAATAAGTTTTGTTTCTGCTGTCTTATTTTGAAAGTCTGGATTAACGGTTAACCATGTCTTCCAAAAATGCTACTCTGATATGAGTGAAATAAGGTAACAAATAGAACCATAATGGTGTAATGTGATAATTTTTCAGACTACACAGCGAATTCATTGACATTCCTGGGGATGAGAAGCTGGTAGATGGGAAGAGTTTTTACATGGAGCAGATAGAGCAGGCAATTCAATCTGTGATCAGTCATTCTCATCCAGCACTCGGAGATAGTGTAGAACATGTGGAGGCAGATATTAGGTGAGGGATTATTTCCCTGTTTTTGGTTTGTTCATCAGAGGAACTTTATACTTTAATGAGAGAAGTTGTGAGTGCTTGAGTTATGAGTGCTTGAGTTATGAGTGCTTGAGTTATGAGTGCTTGAGTTATGAGTGATTGAGTTATGAGTGATTGAGTTGTGAGTGCTTGAACTGTGGTGTTCCATGTGTATCTTTCAAATTCCCCATTTGTATAATTTTCCATATCACCAAAGCCTTCTCTGCAAACTATTTTGTTCAAAATGTCAAGTTTGACGTAGCAGATGATGAAAACGCTAAAAAGAAATTGTGATAGGGTGAAAGTCGAAAGTCTCACTGTATTGAATACAATTTTTGCATTTTAGACATATATAGGTTTGAATTCCGGTGGAGGCAAGCAAATTTTTCTCTCTTCATTAATTCAAAAGAAATATATATATAGCAGGGCCAGTGCTCTTACTGACTAAGCTACATGATTGTAAATTGTTATTTCCTTCTCTCAAGATGGCTACAGATACAAGCTCAATATTAAAATCTTTTCAGAAACTTGTCTCTTGTTTTGTTTTTTATTTTTTTATTTTTAGAAAAAAATAGCAACTAATCATTCTATTGGTGTGTACTGTGGTTGTTTTTGATAGGATTGCACTGTGTATGATGTGTGGTGACCCATATAATGTGGAAATACCTCTGGGTCCTTTGTTGAGCAGTGATTATTCTCGTGTTACCTCAGACGATCACTCAACCATTAGCCTGCAGATTTATTTGGATTATTGTAAACAGAAAGTGGAAGTGACTTTTTTCTCGTACCACGATGTGAGCAGTATGAAGAACCCAATGTACCATGGATATATTCTAGTCTATTCAGTTCACAGGAAAGCTTCCCTTGCCACCATGAAGTAAGTATATACGTTCAATGGGGTTTATTTTTTCTTGTACTTTATTACTTTGAAAATGGCTTGGAAAAAAGTTTCCTCCAGTTAAGAAACAGATGGGATTGCATTTCATCTTATTCCACAAACCAAAATAGCCATCAATTTAATTCAGATATTAACTTCAAACTTCGCTTTTTCTGTTACCACCATAGATGTGTTTGAATTTCAATAGTTTTCCCAAATACTGTGGCTGACATTGCATATTGCACCAACATGTTGATAAGCAACATAACTTTTACTCTTTGGCTCTTTGAAGAAAAAAATGGTTTTTAAACAAAAGTAGGAAGAGGGGATTTGATTGTGATTATGAGCATATTTTAAAAAAAGCCTTTTAGTGGTGGACTTGCTTGCTACTCAGCTTGTGTAAATTTTTTTTAGGGCTTTTGCAGCAAGTTTCTTTGAGGTTCCTGTGTTAGTATTAGCTGTGACAGAGAGTGCTGGAGCCTCTGCATTATTCTCCAGTGACCAGGTCCAGAGTCTCATTGTGGAAGGTAATACACTGGCCGATAACCTCCGGGGAAACTTCATGACCACTACCAAAAACTTTAAACAACAAAGTGAGTATATCTTCATGTTATATATGATTGAAGTTTAAATCCTCGTTTTAACTCCAATGTCTGTTTTCTTGAGCTCTCTGGCTAAGGGCAGTTTGTTTAGAGAGTAGCAATACTGTCTTATCTTAGTACTGGCTGAATAGTGCTTTCCACTTAAATACTTTCCAACAGTATCAAAACACTTCACATTTTATGGTTGTGCTAGTGTCAATTATTGTTGGAATACACCTCCGTCATATATTTGAAATACACCAAAGCATGGCATAAAACACCAATAAATCAATCAATCTGTTTTCTTGAAGTTTCGGATAGTATGTTCTGAGCATAGGGATTCTGTCTTTACATCACCATTAATTTTTCCAGCAAGCACATGTTTTATATTGGTGTTATTGTGGCTGTTGGAGAACACTGCCATTATGTGACTGAAATACTCGGACATCAATCACTCAAGAGATACCATTTTCCCTACCTCCTAAATTGTCTTTAAGAGCCGCACAGTGGTTAAAGTATGTTGCACCTGTAGTCCTGTTATATTTACTTAGCGCTGAAGGAACACTAATGTTATTGCACAAACGTGTGACATTTTATGGTTTGTGTTGATGCTGGGTACACTGCCGTCCTAAAAGTGAGATACACTAAAGCACAGTGATAAACACTAGTCAAAACATTTATTAACCTGTTGACAACTGAATTATTTATAAGTACATATATTCATTGCCCAATATAAAGCATACATGATGTTGTTGTTATAGTGGCAGCATATAGTCCATTCTTTAAAGACTGTTGGGAAAGGAAAGACGAAACAGAAAGCCTTTACAATAATTTGTATCAAAATGATGAGGATTCCAGCCCACCTCCATATTACCGTCTGTCAATCAGCCGACGCCCACCACTGCCACCCCCCATCAGCCCTATGCCTAATCCCATACAACATACAGATTTATACGGGACAGCCAAGAGTAGCACAAGCAACAGGTAAGGACTTTTCTAGTTATAGCAGACTTCACTGGGTGGGTGCTACCTGTTGACCTGGTTCTTTCAGAGCTAAGGGGCTACATGAAGTGGATCTGTTTGTGATGTCATCATGTTACATCCTGTATTTGTCCTGTTTTCTCCTTTTTTTGTTGCCAGTGGCCGTTAGTGTGGATTCCTTCACCCATTAGACAGGCCCACCGTCATGTGAGTGAAATAACACTAGGACTACATTAAACCCCAATCAAATCAACATAATGACAATTCAGTATCTCCTGATAACAGAGGTGCATGGAATTTTTATTGACTTTGTGGGCGTTGTAATGTGTTTATTTTATTATGGCATAAAAGAGACCTCGACAAAGTTTAGCTTCAGACTCTGTGACCTAAATTCACAAGGAGCTTATTGGTTTTCCTGTTCCTACATCAGGTTAACTTGGAGAAAGAAAGAAAAAAAACAGTAGAAAATCTTTAGACATGATATAGGCTCACATATCTGTCAAACTTGGAACACAAGAAGCGGATTCATTTTCAATGTCTGGAACAGCAGAGACAAAAACTTGGGTAAAAGATACAGTCTGAACCCATCATAAACAGATAGTTCAACTCAACATGCTACATAACAATAATTATACGGTCAAGATCACTAGGGGCCTATATCCCCCTCCTTTTATTACTGTTTTTCAGCCAAAGTACAGAAGACTCTGAACCATTATATGACCAGCCTGGACGTTATCTTGTTCAGGATCATTCTGACAGTGAACAGGAGAGGGCATCCTCAACGTCACCTCCTCCAAATGGTGCTCACTCCACAAACCCCTATGCTGTCTCCCCCTTCCTGTACCAGGCTAACACCTTCCAAAATGGGGAACGAAGGGTCAGGCCGAGTAAACTCAAACACAACAGAGATGTCTATGCAGGTATGAGAGCAGCTACTTCTTTTCTTTTATTTATTTTTATGAGCATAATCATATCACTCTTGATAAAATATTTCATTTTTTTGCTTTGAAATGTATGGTCTTCAAATTTTGCAGCGTAGAACACAAAAAATCAGAAGTTTTCACGAAAAAACATGGCAAGTGTTGATCAGTCCTGCGAGTGTTTAGTACCAGTGATGTTGAAGGTGGTTTCCTTCACCTATTGGACTGGCAGGTGAAAATGGGAACACAAATTAAGCATGTAGCTCCAAGACGACATTGTTAGATTGAGTTTGTACCAAGCATCTACCATCCTTAGCTTCTTTGAGAAACTGCCACTGACACAAACAGCTTCATTGCTTATGCTAGAGCAGAACTAAAGTTACTGATTATGTTTGCTAACATGCTAAAATACTATTATTCATCAATTTTATTTGGAAGTCCTAGCACTCCATATTAATACTTTATACATTAATTCTTGCCAAGAATACGCTTATCATTTCAGTCTTTCTCATAGTGCCGTCTCAAATAATCCTTAGGAACGTTATCATAATATGTGTAGAACTTTGTTAATAACATTCTAGCTGTTATGTTCATGAAGTGGAACACAATCACCAATGAAAATAGAAGAAGTGTATGCAGATAAAATTTAACAGTTGATTAGATAGTGTTACATCAGCAAAGTACATGTTAGTTGTTTCTCCCTCCCTGGTCTTCAGAACAGTACAAGGAGAGATATCGTAAATCATATCCGACAGTCGACACAACTCCCTCAAAAACATCTTCAGACATCTCCATAGACGAGTCCACAGACTCCTCAATACAGCCTCAGTTTCAGTTCAGGAAGTCGAATAGCATGAAACTTGCTGTGAAGGAAAACGTTGCAGGTGATTGGCTAATCATTTTCGGAAACCCATCTTCGCTAACCAAGGGTTTTTCTCAGAGCTACTCTGCATTACAAACCCTTGCTGGACTAGGCACCTCAAACTAGAATGTACAGCTGCGCAGTCAGCTGAGATAACTGTTCCAAAACATGTTGTGGACTCTCCAACCCACTGATAGGAATTGTTCAGTGTAATCTCTGTAACGTGATCTCTGATTGGTTGGGTCATGTTCCAAGACAGCCAATGTAGCGCATAGATGTATGGCCTGGTTTCAGATACACAGTCCACATAAGATTGTAATAAAGAGTAACTTTGAATAAAGCCCTTGGCTAGTGAAGATGATGGAAACTCCTCTCAAAGCTTTACAGTGATGTGTGTGCTTTATATGATATTGTAACTTCTAGCTTCAGTATCTAGGTGTTATGTAAATATTTTCTCCGACTTTTCCAATCTTTTATGAACTTTTTACCCTGGATTAGGTTTAATTTTAAATGCATAGTGTGTAAAACAAAAATAGGAGAAAGTGTGCAGTGTGTCTTCTTTAGCTGACAGTGCATCTGTAATTAGCCAGTTAAATGATCACACATCAAATCCTGAATATAAGTTTGTTTGATTGGGGTTTAACTCCGTACTTAAGGTTATTTCACTAACATTACAGTATGGCTTAAAGAAATGCCACTGGAAACAAATAAAGACAAGAGAGGACAGGAAAATCACAGGATGTTATACAAACAGATCAGCTTCTTGTTACCCCTTAGCTCTGAGAGCACCAAGGCAACAGAAGCTCCCTTTCGACTCTCCGCTAAATATTACTGAAAAGTTTCCTGGGCTCTTATGCCAGCACAGTTAAGTGCCAACTCAAAGTTTGTTGCCAGTATTAGAGTGGGTATCGCCCATAGTGATCAGTCTTTTGTATTCCTGATATAGACTTATGTATTGCATCAAACCATAAACAAACAATATTACTATGGTGATGTTTTGCACATTTCAAAAAAAGTTCAAGTCTGTAATCAGGCCGTCCATCTCAAATAACGTTCATCTGTGGCCCAATTTATATTTATTGTATATTTTCCAAGAACCTTACAAACAGAAATCTCTATTTCCCCTGTAGTAAAAATAATAAGAATGTTAATTGACTGAGGATTTGTCAAAAAAAGCTTTTTCTTGAGACTTGTATTGTTTAACCTGCTGCATGAGGCATTTACAATATGTACATTCAAATATAATTTGACTGCAAACACCCCAAAATGAGGTTTCAGTGACAAAGTGTTCTGATATCAATTCAGTGCAGTTCTTTCATAAATAATAAACATAGTTGTTTATCAGACATCAGCTAAATGACCGAGTCATTAGCTATGACATAGACAACTGTAGTGTGAAAAACCCCAAATTAAATGACCTGATTGATTTCTCCTGCAATAACCCTGTGTTGGCCGTTCCAGTACAAAGCACACCTTTTGTCAGTGGACATAAACAAAATGATTTGCATATTTAATGTTTGCATTTTTTTTATTTATCATGTACAGAAGAGTTTTTAGAGTTTGTACATTATTAAAGCTGCTATCTGCTCCCGACATTTTTTTTATGATGCTGAATTCATATCTCCTGCAATTCAACAACTTAATACTAGCAAATTTTAACACTTTGCACAAGTTGTTTTGACACTGCTAAAAAAAACACAATACATATTATGGCATGGTTTTGATTTGATTCATTTGCAATGATTTGCAAACGCTTAAACTATCATTGGCTGAATACTGAGTTATCAATTTTGTACAGTAGGCATTTTCACTAGCCTTTTTATATGAAACCGCTTGAAATGATATTCATTTAATAAGTTTCTCTTGCTTCATGTTGTGTTTAGTGAACTGCAATAGCTTTGTTTTAAATGATCATGTTCTACAAACATGAGGGTTGATAGCAGTTTCATCTGTTAAATTAATGCTTGAAAACATTCAATATTTCCCATTTCAAACGGAATATTCAAGCCAAGATAGTTAGCTTTGTTCCTCAATAGGTGGCTCCAACCATCTCCAGGTGGTTTTCTTTCAGTTTTACACTCTATCTAAGTGAAGCGTAGTAATAAGTGCATAATTCAGTCATATGAGTGAAATACCTTTAAGTATGCTATATAACAATAATTAAGTAAACCGACAAATTATTTTGTTATAATATGGTGTACATATATATAAGAAAATAATTTCAATCAGTTCCTGATATTTGTGCTTCTAGAGATAAGGAGAAATTTAGGGGTGGGGTATTTAGCTGATTGTTGGCTTTCCATTGGCTACTTCATGTTGATCTTCCCTCTCTTATATTTGTTGTCACTATTTTCCTCTGACATGAATTCAGTTGTTTCTTATATCATTCATCATTAACAGCTATTAATTTTCAACACATAACTTTGTTTACAGTATGACATGTTCCATTTTTTAGCCTTCTAATTTTAGATATTCTTCTGGATTATTTCATTATTTAAAGTATTGTTGATTTTCATTTGTTTTAATTTAAAGTATTCTTATTTCAGCATAACTAATTAGTTTGTTCTGATTGTGTCAAACTGCAAGAAATATAAATATGTTGGATTTTGGGTTTATTTGTTTTAAAATTTTTAGATCCTTAGTATTAAAGTGTGAAAACCATCAGTATGTTTAAACCATCACATCAGAAATCAAAATTACGTTTACTCACTTTATTTCTAATAGATTTGCTTTTTCCCATTAAAGTGTGCCTTTATCGGCAAAAAGATTACATTACTTCAAATGAGCACTGAATTGATGTGTGTTAAGGAATTTAATTTTTTTTTTTATAAAATGGAGACTATTTTCTTAATAATCCAAAGTGTGTTGTTAGTCTTGGGTTAATTTTCTGAATTAGAAAACACACTCTTACTTTAAAGAACTAAGCAGTGCGAATTGATACATTTATTTGTGCAATCTCAATCTACGTAATCGATGAGTCTAAATTTTTACATTTACTAGCACAATCGGTGTATATGTAATCCTTTGAAGTATGCAAGCTGAATGTATTTAATTAATGGGTCTAAATTTCTCCATTAAAGTGTGGGCGCTGAATGATCAACCTGACCGCCACATTAAGGCTGCTTCCTTTGCCATGGGTACCAAATTGACCTCCAGTTCTGAAGAGGGTGAAGATAATAGAGATAATTTATTTTTTGCAGTAGAGCATGTTTTTTATGTCCTATCCTGGCACAAAATTTAGTTTGACACCCTTGAGTGATTTGTGTGACGTTTTTGTGCTGTGTTAGTTGATGATGGAAATAACTTGACATACAAAGGAATTCATAAACTGTAAGGAATAAAAAATATTTATATATATAACCACCATAGAATTACCCTCAACTTTCCTAGTATTCAATGGACGCCTAAATAATACTTACAATGTTCAATATTTCAGTTTAATTAACGTTTAATTTGTTGGGTCCATACCAATTAGCTTGACATTTTAAAATTTATTTGTTACTTTTTAATTTGTTAACTTTCAGCAGTGTTTCTTTTTATCTTTTTTTTTTACTGTTTCTCATAAAATGAGATCCATGTCCAGAAAACTTCTCAATCTTTCTCTCTTAAAACTTATACTACATGGATTTGTTCTTTTAACAGTTAAAATTATACATGTTATTGTTGTGATGTCATATATGTAATCTACAATCTGAGTGTGTTTTCTAGCTTTAGTTGAGCATGATTTCAATAATACAGGTAGTTAACAGCATGACATAAATGTTGTGTATTGTAATGTTTTGTGACTGTTTGATATTGCCAAAAAAAAGAAGAGCAATGAGATTTTAAGTATAGGAGGATGAATATGAGCAAAACAATTTCTATACATCATTTTACACAGTAAATTTGCGCTCTTCGTCATATTTCACCTGCAAAGGGTTGGAAGGGAGCTTCCTGTTGCCCTGGACTGGTGCTCTTAGAGCTAAAAGGGGCAACATGAAGCCGATCTTTTTGTGATCGTCTGTATTACATCCTGCGACTTTCCTGTATTTGTTCTGTCTTGCATTTCTTTGTGGTTTTCCATCACCCATTGGGCTGGCACACCATCATGTGAGTGAAATAATCTTCAGTACAATGGTAAACCCCAATTAAACAAACAATTATGTTTCACCTTGTTTTCATTGTTTTGCCATGGCTTGACTTAGGTGGTTAGTGTGTAGGACTGCTGATTGATGTAAAGCGCACAGGTTTCTGTTACTCCTGTTCCTCACTGGCCCTCTGGCTATTAAAGGGCGCTTTGTTTGAAGAGTAGCTGTTTTATTAAGCACTGGAAGAAAATTAACTTTCCAACATTATGGAAACACTTCACATCTTGGTTGTGCTAGTGTCAATTATTGTTGGAATACACTGTCATCATATAAGTGGAATACCCTTAAGCATGGCGTGAAACCCCAATCAATCAATGGTGTACCTCACTCCACCTCAGGCATATGAGGGAGTCACACAAGGTAACTGGCAGTCCTGCGATGGGTTTCTTCCTGGATTTCCATCGTATTTAAGTAAGGCACAGTGAACCCATCAACATAAAATTGAAAAGCTCTTGTGTAGAACATTAAACACCAATCAATTAAACAAAAAAACAGACCTTCATCAATAGCATAAAACTCGAACAAACACTTCCCTCTGAATAAAAATTAACGCCTGCTGTTCCAAAGTAATTTATGCATTCTGGTTTTAATTAACACTTATATATTTAATCTAACTGCAGATGTTTACCTTGCCAAATTTTTTTTTGGTTTTTATTTGCATGGGGTTTGTGATGATAGTTTAAAGATTTAAACACTTTTAAAGATTGTTGCAAATAAAAATAAGGACACTGTCATTGTCTCTTTTTCTTGTGTTGTGAAAGTTAGACTGTTTTGTCTGCACTGCTATAGATTGTTGCACAGAATTAGCTGTAGAAATGAATAACATTATATTTCAGATATTATCTTGTTTAAATTCATTCTACTGTTAAATTAGATACATGCTAATAGTTTGAAGGTGTGTAATTCTTTATTTAAATTATGTATGCTGCATACCTGAAAACATTTCAAATGCATAGTTAATTTTTCTGAGAAAATTATTTTAACTATTATTTTGGATCATGTACTATGACTGTTACAATAATTCTCTTTTATTATTTGCTGTAGGACTATGTATTGTAAGCCCCTTTGAAAAAATAAAAAAATGTTTTTGTGTGTGCTTTTTTTTTTGTTCCTGTAAGTTTTAAATATGTGTCGATTGTATAGTATCCATAAACCATGCTTATGATATATATAAAATCTAGAATTTCATTAAAATATTTATTAAATAATGTTGATTGCATGAAAGATACTGACAGTCCTAGGCTTTTTATAACATAATAACTGGCACGTAACTTGACTTCATTCCATCTAATTATTCAAAAAGCTTTAATTCTTTAACAGGGGATTAATATTTGTTTTGCTTTGATGTTTTGCAGGTGATTTTATGTCTAATAGTATGTATGATACAGCACGACAAATGACCGATGAAGGGTGGATTAAAAATTCTTTATATGACCAGTCAGAACCCCAGTCAGGTTATCCCAACAAACCAATGGTGAGTGCTCTTAGAAACCAGAATTGACTTATTCACATTCTCTACGCATATGTTCTAATATCAGCATTACATGGATATGATCACCTATTTTCTTTTCTTCAAAGCAAGTGTTTTGGAGCAACTTTCTATATCCTGGTGCTCTCACAACTACAGAGCAACACAAGTTGATTTGTTGCAGTGACTGCAAACATAAATGTTGTCTTTATCCTCCTTAGATACCTTCTGCGAGATGTCTGTAGGTTACCCATAACACAACTCGAGATTAAGGTTTATTCAGAAACTTGTCTCTGGGAGTTAATCTCCTTAGATATGGGTATATCTGTTATTGAGTTGGGTTGTCTGATATGGGTTATACATAATACTTTAGAATATTTCACTTGTATGTCAGTGTACCAGCCCTATGGGTGAAAGACACCAGTGTAGATTTTACTGGCAACAAACGATGACGCTGTCACATGCCCCCAATATGAGCCTCAGAGATACCTCTCACCCCAACCACCAGCTGATAACATTGTGTAAAATCTTTTGAAAAAGAGGAACTATCTTTCAAATAACCAGTAAATTTAGGAATGGATATAAGGGCTGTTTGTTGGAGATTTACGATCCAAATCTGGCCTTAACCAATCAAAATTGAGTCACAGTTGCATGTTAAATAATAATAAGTGATCAAATTCACAGGTTAATTTTAAAATACCCAAACAAAATATTTTCCATCATGTCCTACCATTGTAATTATTTTCTACGAAATAACCATTGTCTTCTCAGCTCTGCCTATGAGAAGATTGATTGGAGAGTAGCAATGCTGTCTCGTACTGGAGGAAGATTAACTTTCCAGTTTATTCAGACACTTGGCATATTATTGTTGTACTACTGTCAGTTATTGTAGGAATCTACCTCAATTATGCAAGTGTAATAACCTTGAGAATGGGCCCTCTGGCTAAAGGCAGTTTGTTTGAAGAGTAGCAATACTGTCTGTACTTAGCAATGGAGGAAAATTAACTTTCTAGCATTATGGAAATGCTACACCAGGACCCGATTCCACAAAGCAGTTTTATACTTAAGTCAAAATGTTTATTGGTCCTCACATTTCTCAGTTTTGAATTTTAACATTTAATATTTTAGCATAATTATTATAACGTAAGTAAGTCACAATTACAGGTATTACTTTAAAGGTAAGTTCAGGCAAGTGGCAAAAATATCAAATTTAATATTTTGACTTAAGTCAGAAAATGTTTTGTGGAACCAACCCCAAGGGTGGAAATTAACTTATTTGTGAGCAGGCCTGCCGGTTCCATGAGAGGCAGGCCCCATAGTAATTTAACAGGCCTCTCGGGCCTGCAGGTTCCATATCTACAGGTCCATCAAACATCTTCCAGATCCAACCCAATATTGATATTCTCAAAGCTTGACGATTTTTTAACTTCGTGTGGTCCATACTGAGCTATCCTGACCTAGCAACGCAATTCACCTATGATCAAATTGGCGGGGCCTTTATTGGACTGCAGGTCTGGAAATTTACAGGCCCAACTCAATATCTAACAGGTTTTGGCCTGCGGGCCGGCTTAATTTCCACCCCTGAGATCTTGATTGTGCTAGTGTCAATTATTGTTGGGATACACTGCCGTCATAATAGTGAAATACTCTTAAGCAGAGCTTAGAAAACACCAATCAATCAACTATTGAGCATGGCATAACGCACTAATCAATGAATCAATCACTGCAAATGATTGTTTATGATTAAAGTAGTTACAAATTAGCCATTTTGGCTGTATTTAAGAATAACCATACTAGCCAGCAGCCAGATTTGATAAGTTTGCTTTAAAGCACTGAAATATTATGTTATTTTTTTTATTTTTTTGATTTTTGATTTCTTAATTTTATTTTCTATAGATTATTTTCTAGTAGGCTAACACTCTGGCTAAATGGAAGTAGGGTTCCAGCATTAACCTATTGTCTTAACTTAGCATTCGCGAAACATTAATTTTCCATTAAGGCAAAACAATCCCCATTTTATGGTAGTGAAGCTATTTATTGTGTGAGTTTTCTTCCGTCAATAAGCACAGCATTGAGCACTAACCTTACAGACTAGAATCCATCTTTATCAAATGTGTACAGAATTGTGGTGTCAATGCATTAATGAAGCCTTCTCTACGGCAAGTCATTCTGTTCCCGTTAAAGGGCTGGCATATAAACTGATGTCAGGATTAAAATCTTATTTCATAAACAGTGCTTTTCAGTACAGAGGTTTTGAGTTATGACAACAGAGTGATGTCCCTTTGTGAAATGACCTTACCACTTTATGGCACGGAAGGGCAGCCTGCCTATACTTAACATAGCGGGTTGTTGGTTTTCAGGAACATATAGTTATAAAATTGTAACTTTTGCAAAAAATAAGGTTTTACGCTATGGGAAAAGGAAACTCATATGGTTTTATTAATGTTTACCAGTTAATTTGCAATATTCCCCATACCACCCATGTTAAAAATTGTGGATTGGCCCACCCTTGTCGTAAACCGATAACGTTATTTTGCAAAGGGAAGTCACTCTGTTGTTGTAACGTCATAACTGGAACACCCTGTATTAAACACTTCATGTTATTGTTCTTTTAAGATGTTTTCCTTTAACTGTGGAAGTACACAGCCGTCATATAAGTGAAATACACTTGGGCATGACATTAAACACCAAGCAATTTTTAATAAATACTGTTTGCTGCTGAAAAATTTCTAGACTGAGTCTGTGACAGGAATTTATCTTTTGTTATGCTTGTTTTTGAATTTGCTGACCCAAGCACATTCTTGAATGAGAACTTCTCTACATGATACGTGTTGTTGGCTGAAGACAAAGCATGTGATTTTAAGGAAAGTGTACGACCTAATTTGGAATTTACTTTTTTCTCTTGAATATGTCTGGTCATTTAGTCTGTTTCAATTCTTTGTTTAAACATTAACTAAATTCTGAATCTTGACACTTTGTTATAGTCTCACATTAAACAAGATGTTTGAGTTATTGAATGCCCATGTGTTATTTGTGTATTGTTTTGCTCAAGGTTGTAACTCCAACTCACTCTAGTTCAGTTTTTTTTTTTCATCATTGAAGAAGAGTATACATCCAAAACAAGTTTTGTTACTTATAGGCTACTCCGGTCTCTTAAAACTTGTATCATATTTTAGAAAGAATAAATTGGTATTTTAAATTTTACAAAAATTGCACTTCATTCATAAAACCTCTTAACTGTGAAAATTTCTACTTTAATATATCATTCTGTTAGTCTAAGTTTTTGACAATTTTTTTTTAAGTAAAACACATATGGCCTTTGGCAATAATTTGGCGGATACCGAGTCAGACCTCTGATCATTTATTGAAGTCTGATTCCTGGCTCGAGCCACCTTGTCCTTCTGTATTGAGGGAGTCAAACAATGGCACTGCATCAAATTTGATCCTTTCAAGGTTTCCTAACGGTTTTCTGTCGTATTTAAACAAGGAAGAGTAAGTGTGGATAATCCATCATCATATAAGTGAAATACCCTTGAGTAAACCCCCAAATAAACAAATGAAATCGGAAAAAAAAATGTTTAGCAAATAATGTCAAAACCATGATACATGTTGATTGTTGTGGGTGTGTCTGTGTAGTTGTTTGTGGATCTAAATTAGTAATGAACATAATCCCGTTATCCTGTAGATATCAGACACAAACCTGTCCCAGCCCTTCCACCTAGTGTCCTTGTGTTAGTGCGTGCTCTTTAGTGTACATATTAGATATTTCTGTTTTCTTTCTAAGTTGTCTTGTTTTGTTGACATCTTGCGTATGTTTCTGTTGCATGTTACAGCGACTAGACATGTCAAACTATGACAAGGTTACCGAGTTTCTCACCCATAACTTGTCCCGATTGCCGGCCTCGACTGGCTCCCGGGTTCAGGCCCCGCTTGCTTTGCCCGAGCAGATAGAGATCGGCGACTACGCAACGGTCCGGGTAAGGCTCTTAACTCGCTAAACCCTATCAGTCATCTTTATAATAAAAAAACATATTTATACGCCACAATACCCTTGCTTAATATTAATCACTCATTGTATTAAAGAAAGAAACATTTGCAGAAACAGTTTTAGTATGCCTTTTCTGATTCATGCAGCATCTTGACTCTAGAGAAATGCAATAGAAGAGTGGTTTTGAGTAATAGGTTGTGTAGAATAAATTTTCTATACAAAAGAAATTCTTACACAAATTATCTCCCCTTCTTTAAATTATCTCCCCTTGCTTATGAAAAAAGGAATGAAATCAAACTATTCTAATAAAAGGATTAGCCAATAGTATAAAACTAAATGCTAAATAGTTGTCAGTGCAGGAGGAAACAAATTATAAAATTTAATTGAAAGTGCAAACTGTACATTATTTGCATGTATCAATAAAAATTACCAATAAATTATAAATGATTATAAATAAAGTGAAAAATATAAAGGAGTTCATCAGTAAACAATGAAATATGATGTTAGTATTCATGCATAGTCATACTATGTTGCCTTTGCATGGGAGGAGTGTTATATTTCCAACAGAGGAAAGCACCTGACGTTTTATGGCTATTTTTTGTTGGAACACTGCCGTCATTTAAGTGAAAAACCTTTCAGCATGGCATTTAACACTCTTCAATAAACCAGTTAGATAAATGTATGGTGTCATTTTCCGTTCTTTTTTTACAAGCTGGCAAGACATCTGAATTTCCTCAGAAAGAAGGTGAGGCTACTTTGTTCCTGCCTCACCATTATCAACAAAAAAAAATCGTTTCACTTTTCCTCTTCAATTTTTAAATTCCATCAATATTTGGTTATTTTAAAGATTCCAGTCTCCATTGTTTTTTTTTTACCCCACTCAAAAAAAGCTACTTGATTTAGTTTCTGTTCCACTATGATTTAATTCCAAATTATCATTACCATAGTTAACATCATATCATATCTTGTTTTGGAGTTTGTTCTCAATAACCTTAAAACCACACTGTATTGGAAACTAATGTCAATAGAGATAAAGTGAATTCCTAGCTTCAAGTCTGCTACCTGTGAGCCAGTATTAAAGGTTCAATAAAAAGTCCTTTGTCTTATCACTTTCCAAAAACATTTCTATTACATACAAGTATACTTTCCTTCGATATTTAAAAGTTAACCAGAATCGGTTATGAATTTAAATAAGCATATTCAATTGTTTAATCATTTTAAAATATACTTTTAAATCTCATGATGGATGATGTATAGAAATTATAATTAAAACATTAATGCTGTATACATTGGGATGTTTGGACTGTTTCTTAAATATAGTATAGTATGAGACATTAATACCACTGTGAGCAGGTACATGTACGGTTAAAATCTAGAGATTTTCTCTATTGTTTGTTTAGATATTAGAACTGGTAGACTCATGTGCATGACTATGTATTTTTGCAGTCTGCAGACAGGAAGGTAAATTAGATGTCCAATGTGTGAAAGATTTTCAGTTTTTTTTTTCTTCAATAAGTTTTGAGTGTTGTGATAACTTTTCTGTTGTGATTGGTATGTTGTTGTTGTTTAGTGGATGTCTTACAGTGGAACTGCTTACAGTGACTATTTTGCTTGGCTAGAATGGTTTATTATTTTACCGAAGACGAGACATGCAACTAAACAAATTGAGGATACCATAATTCAGTATACCATAATTCAAAATGATATTAAGAATGATTAAACATTTAAAAATACCATTGCGTCATCCACATGTATTTTCTGATTCCCTCCTCTTATATGACCAAGTTAAATAGAACATTTTTTGTAACAAGACATGATTTGATAATGATATTTTAAGGAATCTTAAAAAAAAAAATATTCAGTTGAAATTTTCTGTTTTATCATTGAAATATTTTGTCGCCAATGAAAGAAACAAATTCCCAAAAGGACCTTAATAATGTAGTCAACTGATCAACAGACAGTTGTACTGCCACCTTTTATAAGAATTTACACTTGGGTATATCAGAGCTTTGGTGAAATTAAGATTGATAAAGGCTGTTGTCAGTCTGTTTGAAGAGTAGTTTATGTTTTGTTGTTGCTGTATGTACTCGTAATCATGTAGAGAAAGATTGACAGCCTTCACTTGGGTGGAAACTCTTGTCATTGTGTCGTGAGGCGCTGTTGCTCAGTTGATTGAGTGTTGACACTGTCAGCCATTGGTCATGGGTTCAACCCCCGGCCAAGGCAGGCAAATTTTCTTTCTCTACAGATATAAATATATAATTTATGCTTAATATACTGTTTGGTGCACTGTGTTCATTGTTGATGAATGGTAATTTTTTTAGAGTGGTGGATCAAATGGTTTTGTGGTGTCGCTGTTTTTAAAATCAACCTGCTTATCAAGTGGTCTTTTTAGAAGTTAGAAGTTCTAAACAGCTTGAAGTTTACACTCTACGATCTTCATGTTTTGTTGCTTCACAAGTATTTTTAATTATCTGCGACGTTTATTTACCCATGTGGATCTTCCATCAATGTTTAGGCTATCAGCATTAATCTCTGAGTAACAAACAATGCTATACAAATGTGTTAAAATTATGAGCCACTTTCCTGAGCAGCAGTCTTAAGTATGATGTTAAACACTACCCAATAAAACCTGGGCCCATGTGCTTTCTGATGAGTCTGTAGACTTGCTTTGTGACTGTTTCAAATGGAATATATTGCACACAGAGCGTACTGGCATGTTTCAAATGGAATATATTGCACACGGAGCGTACTGGCATGTTTCAAATGGAATATCTTGCACACAGAGTGTAATGGCATGTTTCAAATGGAATATATTGCACACAGAGCGTACTGGCATGTTTCAAATGGAATATCTTGCACACAGCGTACTGGCATGATTTAAATGGAATATCTTGTGTACAGAGCGTACTGGCACATCAGACCATGTGCACAGACTAAATCAATTTTTGGAACTGTTTCAATCTATAAAGAAACTAATGCCACCTCATGTTTGCTCAAACCCAGTCTACCCATATCCATGATTGAGTCATTAACATTTGAGAATCAAGTATTTTACTGCAAATACAATCAAGAAAATAAGATTGGGTGATTCTGATATTTCAAATTATAATTTTCTGAAAATTTGCTATTTTGTTGCCACAAAGTAACTTGGGTGAGGTTTGTCAATAACTTTGACAGTTTTTGTTGTCTGGAATTATCCACCTACATGTAGTAATAGATCCTCTTGAAATATGGCTCTTTGTATTGAAGATATTATACAGTTCAGCAAATAAATTGAAACTGACTCAGTTACGGTGAAATATTATTAAATATGGTATTTAAACAGATTTCAATCATCATTACTTAGTTGAGCTTCAAGTGTTATTATTCTTCCCAAATCCCTAACTTTGGCAAAGGAATGGACTTCAGTAAAATTGTGTATTTCAGATATAATTGATCTCTTACTCTGGTTATTATATATATCTTAACGCTTAAACCGCAATTTGTGGTAGAAAAGACTATATTTTTGTTGAACATGTCTACTTCATACTTCAGGCATCTTCATTAGAAGTGCTCAGTTTTATTCATCTAATTCATGCTTTAGTTGCTTTTGTTTTAAAACATTAAAAACATTAACTGTAATTATCTGTTTCTGGACTTCAATATCTGGATGGTTTGTTTTGTGGATATATTTGCTGTGGACAAAAAATACCAGAGGCATTTAAATGGTGAAACATCATAAATCAAGATATTAAATCATGTAGAACGTAACGAGTTGTTATTTCAAACTGTTTTTTGGCATACAAAGTCTTTCATAAGCTGTGAGATTCTGTCGGCTCATTGCACAATTTTTTTGCGCCCTTTTCCACCAAATATCAGGGCTTTCATCTCTGATCTTACAGCCTTCTGGCTAAGGGCAGTTTGTTTGAAGAGTAGCATTGCTGTCTTTACTGGAGTAAATTTAACTTTCCAGCATTATGGAAACACATCACATCTTTGTTGTGCTAGTGTGAATTATTGTTGGAATACACCGCTATCATATTAGTGAAATAACCTTAAGCACGGCTTTAAACACAAATCAATCATTCCTTACATATATGGGAAATGAAGTTGACTACAGCCTAAAACTGTCAACATACATGTATATGAATTATTCAAATATAATGATGAATCAGCCAATGTTTTAGCATGTAAAAGATAATACACGAAAAAATAGCAGAATTTTTAAGTAAGTAATAAATAGTCCATCTTCTAGGTAAGGAATGGCCTGTTTTTCTGTGTTTATTATTTTGTGTTTTTGTTTAACTTGAGTTTTGAGACAGCCCGTTTGCTCCAAGTCACATGGAGTATTTGAAGTTTGTTTTTTGTTTTCATCACATGTATTTGTTAGTATGTTGTTTTCATTGACAGGATGCTGTTCCTGAGAATGACTATGCCTCTGTACAAGATGCTTTGCCCATGGGGCGTTTCCATCGTATCCGATCATCCAGAAAGAAACATAATAAAACAAAAGGTATTGCTACTCATTGTGGGCATCAGAATAAACAGTGATATATCTATAACAGGCCTGCATACCTCGTTTATTCTGGAGTATTCTGTACACAAAATTTGTGTTGAATACACTAATAAGACATTAAAATACACACAGAAATTAAAATTCAATGATATGCCGTAACACAAAAGTTCACAAAATTGTAAGAAAGTCCTCCTACTAAATTATTTTCTGACATATATATTTCTTGTAAGGTAGACAAGTCTGCTATAAGGAGTTGTCCTTTGGCCGAGGTTAAGTGGTTAGCGTGTTGGCCTACTAATCCTACTTTGCTGTACTGCTCACCCTCTGGCTAAGGGCAGTTTGTTTGAAGAGTAGCAATGCTGTCTTTACTTAACAATGGAGGAAAATTAAAACTTTCCAATATTATGGAAACGCTTCACATCTTAGTTGTAATACATGTACCACCGTTATATAAGTGAAATAGCCTTAAGCATGGTGTGAAACACCAATCAATCAATCACCCAAATTTTCTTTGTTTCCTCCAAACTTTCCTTGGTTTGCTCTAAATTATTTCTGGGTTTCTTCCAAGCAATGTCTGGTTTCTTCCTAACAATATCTGGTTTCATGTAGACTTTTCTTGGTTTGCTCCAAACTATTTCGGCCCTCTAGCGAAGGGCAGTTTGTTTGAAGAGTGGCAATGCTGCCTTTACTTAGCAATGGAGGGAAATTAACTTTCCAACATTATTTAAATGCTTCACATCTTAGTTGTGCTAGTGTCGATAAATGTTGGAAGCGAAATACCCTTAAACACGGCGTAAAACACCAATCAATCAACCGATGTACTGATATCAGTGAAATACCCTTAAACAAACCCCAATCAAACAAACAATCTGAAGAAATAGTAATAATCTACTCATTTGTAATTAAAGTGAAGTTTCTAAAAAGGTCCAGTAGACATAGATATGGAGACTTTGGATTCACAAAAAGTCTGGAATGATTTACAGCATTGCCCTAATAGAAAAATTGAGATCTGAAAGCAAACTGAGAAACTAAGTAAAATTAGAAGAACATGGTTCTGTTGTATTTAGGTTTGACAGACAGTGACTCAGAGTTGAGTTCATTAGAACGTAACAACAGTAAAGACATCTACAGTAAGGTAAACAGAAAACCCACCCCTCATAAGAAGAAGTGGAGGTCCAGGGAACATCATTCGGAAGACCGATACCTTGGGGTTTCCAATACCACAGAGAGAGGTGAGTCTTTTTTGCCCTTTTCCCCACTATGATTTAGACCAATATGAAGAATTATATCAAGGCTTATCACTTATAATTGTGATATCAAATCATGGAAGTTCATGTGTTCAGAAACGTGGAACATTGTGTGATTGAAATAATGGAAATGTGTGTGTGTTCAGAATCGTGGAACATTGTGTGATTGAAATAATGGAAATGTGTGTGTTCAGAATCGTGGAACATTGTGTGATTGAAAAAATGGAAATGTGTGTGTTCAGAATCGTGGAACATTGTGTGATTGAAATAATGGAAATGTGTGTGTTCAAAATCATGGAACAATGTGTGGTTGAAATAATGGAAATGTGTGTGTTCAGAATCATGGAACATTATGCCCAAAAGGTAGGGAACATTGTGTGTTCATAGTGGAATGTTGTGTATGTTATGGTGATTTTTATTTAAATAATTCGAAGATACAGTGATGTATTGCCAGCTATTTCTATTAAAAATAAACTTGTTTAAATAAATTTCTATTAACCTATTTATGCTGTCAGTGTCAGCTATGGAGGGACTTAAATTTCTATAAACCCAGGGCTCCAGATAGCGTGCGTATTTGTGTATTTTATTTACGTATTTTTGTGCAAATACGCACAGAAACTAAAATAGCTACGTCACAAAACGCAGCATCAATGCCGTTACGCAAACATCTTTATTTACATGCATAAAACAATGATAGAAAATTCGGAACCATAGTCGTTGTCCGAGTAATGTGCCAAGACGTACGAGAAAAACACTATCTGACTGGCTGACATAACAGAATAATGGCATGGCGAATGACGGGGCTCCTTTTGTGCAGGAGTTTATTGATACAATCTCCGCTGTGTTGGTCTTTTCGCACTAATAGATATTCAACGTTATGTAAATGTCAAAAATGCCAGGCCGCTGTAGAATCCACTTTCAAGACTGCACCCTCTAGCGGTAGTACGTGCCAAGTGATGGCAGAAGCTTTTGCCAGTACATTGTTGCGATTATCTGAAGCTTTTATAGCGATACAGTTTCGAGCTACATGTAATTATGATGTGAATATTTTTGTAAAAAAATACCTTTGTAACTCTGTACCATATATATGTATATATTTTTGTAAAGCTTGAATACCCGCGTTTAAATATATGTGAATTCAGGCCTTATTTTTTTAATTTTGCATAACCGATCTACTGTTTGCATGAATTTTAACCCACGTAACCCGTCGTTCGATTACTTGAAATGAAGTTGCGCGAACGATCGATCTCGTGAATAGGTTACGCCAAATATACTTCCATGTTCATTGTCGAGTATATGAGTGAGTCACACGATGTCACTCCGGCAATCGATGGGGTGATTTTTATGAGGTTTCCTCTCGGTTTTCCACCATAATGAGGCAAGGAACAGTGTGACAATCCGCTGTCACTTGGAAAGTGAAATACCCTTGAGTACGACAAACCCCAATCAAATAAACAATCAATCTAGTGGTTGACCTGCTAGCTACTCCGTTTGTTTTATTTTATTGTCAACCTTTGACTCTTTGGTATAAATTTACTGTCCATTAATGAAAGGAAAGTACATGTATTCTGTTGGTTTTTTTTGTTGGTTCTGGTCTGGGTTAATCAAAAGTTGTCTTTTCTTTTAAACCTCAATAACCAAACAAACACAAAATCCTACCAATTTACAGCTGACTTTTGTTTAATTAGGAATTAGCATGCTCTACTTTTATTCCTGTTCGGACTAATATGACACTGAAGACGTATTATTGCTATTTCCAGTTCAGAGTAACTCTCCATCAGAAGGTAGTGATGGGACTGGGGACGAGACTCGCACAAGCAGGAAGGAGAAAAAGAAACGCCCCTCTGTCAGGAAGAGGGGAAAGTCGAGTACCGCTGAGAAGATTTCCACACCCACACCTATTAGTCCACCTATGTCAGACAGCGATTATGTCAATTCACCGCCAGGTATTCACTGCTTTATGCTTCCTTAGAAATAGTTTAGAAACAGTCTCATTATTGAACTTAGAAATAGCTGCAATATTGAGTTTAGAAATAGTCACAATATCTAACTTATATTAAGCTTCAATAATGAACATAGGATTACCTACAATATTGAATTCAGAATTTGGAACTTAAAAATAGTCACTATTGAATTCAGAAATAGTCCTCATCTTGAACTTGACTTAACTTCAAGAAAGTAAAGTCAGGACTTCTTCCCACCAAAGTATGTCCAGCAATATTATGATTAGCGTCATGTCATTTGACATAGAATAAAGAAACCTTTCTAAAAACTAAGTAGTAAAAGTGATTTTACCCGGATAGTGAGCATATTTTCTTAATTACAAACTGATCATACAGTGGTTAACCTGGAAGCTATGATATGTATTCAACTGATTTTGATGCAACTGATATCTTGATCAAGCATTGAAATCTCTCGAACACACTTGCGTTTCAATCAGAAATAAAAAACAGTTTTTAGTACTTCATGTGATCACTTTGATATTTTCCTACGTAGTGCTGTAATGGAATTCTCAACATTTTAGCAAGGGAAGTTATTTGATCGTTGAAAGGAGTCCTCTATCCCGACAGTATTCATGACAGTGGTGCTATGTAATAGCATCCAAACATTATTGTTTCTAATGTAAAAAAAGTCATAAAAATTACAATTTTGATGTCTGAGGACCGGCAGCAACAATTAAAAACTCCCATTTGTATAAATGACAATGTTCAATATCGACTATGACCCTCACCCAAGGCTTAGTGGATTGGGTGTGCGTTTACTAATCCTACTTCAATCTATCATTCAAACAATCCAGTCTGTCAATCGACCATCAGGTATATCACAAGATGTGGCTCCAGCAATCGCGTGGGTTTTCCATCGTAATTAGGCAAGGAACAGTGTGCAGTGGACAATGCGTCCTCATATAAATGAAATACCATTAAATACGACATTAAACCTCCATCAAACAAACAAAAACAACAAGCCTTCTGATTTGAGGTGTGCTGCCACCTCAAATCAGAAGGCCTGAAACAAATTGATATCGACTACCCTAAATCACCTCCAATTTCGTCCATAATATGGCTACTTTAAAAGTTATTTTAAGGACTAAGATATGGTTCC
>JAQQZZ010020631.1:0-11155 GCA_030265115.1 Mopalia vespertina | reverse complement strand
TTTATATTTGATTTCTCCTATATTCTTAAATAATTTTTTTTAAAAGTTACTTAATATTCCCCCTTTTCTGAAATTAAGAAACATTACATCAATAATAAAATGGCGAAATGAATCAATTTCAACAAAGTGTAAGCGCATTTATGTTTTTATATATACATATATCGTATTGCACAGTAAATACAATCCTCGGCAAATCCGACATCTATTTATATGTAAGTTTTACGAGTAAAATACCAATATAATTTCTGTTCGGTGGTTTTATGTTGTCTTACTGGCAATGTAGGGTCGGTATTCTTAGGTTTCTGGTATATTTAGGGCTTAGTATATACTTGTTTAGGTATATTGAGGCAGACCTGTCTATACCCTGGAAGAAGTTTATCTGAAGAAAATGATGTTTTGGGAGTATTTTCCTGCCATTATGTGTATCTTTGTGTTATAGCATAGCATTTAATTGCAATGCCTGTGTGTATTTTTATGTCATATTGGTGTATTCAACAAAAAATTTGTGTAAAAAATACTCCGGGTAGGCAGGTCTGCTCAGGTTGTGGAGGATCGGTGTTCACTGTTCATCTTGTAATGTTTAAATAACTTGAATCGCTTTTTGTCGACAGATCTGGTTTTCAAGCTAAAAACTTATATATAGGTGCGTCTATAAGCTGTATCAAATATCTTATTAATAAACAGAATACTGTCAAATCAAAATGATCCTGTGCGTGAAGCTAAAATAATAAATTGTGCTTTTAAAGTGGTTGGAGATAGTCGCCTTGAAATGTCTAGGCTTTACAACGTCTGTTTATTTGAAAAACTTTATTTCGACTCTGTTCCAACACATGTCAATGATACTACAGTAAATGTATCTTGCAATCATACTTTGAGAAATTTCACGAGAGAAATATAAGTAGTGTGGACACATTAAACAATCTAATCAAAGAAAGTAGAATGTATGCTTCTCGTCGTAGATCTACACGAGGCAGCTATTGGAGCATCGGAAAGCCATTGTCTGATCTCGAGTTTATTTCCGAACAAATAAATGGGCAATAACCCAGTAAACAATCTGTAGTATGTGCAACAACATTACTATAAGGGGAATGCTAACTGAAATTGGGAACATCTGGTCACCAGATGAGAAACCCAGCTATATCCTCCCCGTAACGTACTGTTGGGAGCATTCGACTACTACACAATAGGCAGCCATTTTGGCCCATGTGATAATCGTTAAGATCACAAATACACTTGTACATTGGGCGACCGCAAAGCCCCTGTCCCGCCAAGGTGCCAAAAATACACCACTACATTTTGTTCTCGACACTTGTCATTCTTTTCATTATATTGAGCTAGACAAACTGAATCGAGAGTGTACGAGTGTATGCTAAAACGCTTAACATAGTTGTGGGTCGCCTGTTGTAAAGACATCCTCCTTGGATGGGGACAACGGCCAATATCTCAATGCTCGAGTGCGCACGTCTACATACAAATGGCCATGCCCACATGTCCTGTATTATCTGGGACCAATGTGTTTCAAAAGTCGTGCGCCAAGAATATTAGCGTACCGCCGTGACAAAATACACGACACCAATACAACAGGAAAAAATATGTTGGTACTGTGAAAGGGATTATACTGGCGAAACAAAAACAAAAAAGTGGTGTTGGATTTTTAAAAATGCTGGTCTGTAGCTCGTTAGACATACACCAAAGCATCAAGCTACTTATAAAACCAAGGTCACATATTTTACCCTGTTCAGACCGTAGTTGTATCAGCTGAAATTTCCCGCCGCCTTTTTTTTCTTCTTGCAAACAGCTGTCACAAAGTGTGAAAGCATTAGTGGGAAACTGACTATGTAGAAAATCCTTCGACACAAAGAACCGTAATACAAGGCCAGGCCGTTGACTACACATGGTTGTTACACTTCAAAACTGTTAAATAGCAGTATATTCCCAAATTTGGTTTCAAAATGTAAGCAAAAATACCCTTCCCTCTATATTAAATCGATACATGAGTACAATTTCATCGATGTGGCTTTGATGAACTGTAGTAAAATGTAAAACGATCTTGAGGCTGGTTTCCAGTTGAAGAATATATTCGTGTGAAGCGAATTTTGTGGGATTGAAAAATAACTAGAAATCGAATTTATATTTTTCACATCAGCATCAGCCTCAGCGATGTTGAAAAAGTATTGCATGTACTGGCGGGAATCTTTGAACGTGTTGATATGACACGTGTCTAATTGGTTGGCGGAAGTATTCGCCTAGAAAATGTGGATCAGTTTGAACTCGTTTATGTTTCTTTGTTTGCTTGGGTTTATTTATTTTTTTTTTGTTTGTTGTTTTGTTTTTGTTTTTTTGTCGCCAACGACAAGCGAACATCAATGCCTGGTAGGAAATTAAACAGCGCATTCGTATGTACGAAAATATTCGCTTCATGTGAATAAATTAACCTTGTGGAAAACCCGCTTTAGCTTAAGCTGCTCTTCAGTACCATGACGACTCAATACCTTTAGTACTGGTTGCCATGGCAATTAAGATAAACTTTGGCTAAGACCGTTTTGTGGAATGGGCCCTTGGTTGTTGATCACAAAAAAATACTTTGAAGATACAACAACAACTACAGACTTTATGACTGGTAAGTGTGGTGACAAAATGGCTACAATTTGGCCTCGATAATTTTCCGTGAAAGACATGGGTTGTGGATATGTCATCGTGGTCACAGAGGACCAGACTTTAACAGGTAAGCAAATTCTGGATTTTTACGAAAGCCAACAAACTTCACAAAAACTATATTTGATATTATTTTGTCCGGACATTGGTATTTTGAAAAAGCTTATATGAACAGAAATGGTAACACAAACTATACACCAACAACTGCAATAAAACACGATCTTCAATAACACCAAACAGCTCTATCCTTATTAGGCTTATTTGTTATTTAAACATTCTTCATGTGTTGAACTTGTAAGGAAATGATTATTATTATGGTTTAAACTATGCAAAACTATATAGGCTTTGGTATCAATCCTTCAAGTGTACTTTAAAATAAATGAAATGATGTCAACACACAAGTCGTATTTACGTTGGTGTCTTTGGACAACGTTAAAGAAAAAAATCTTGGAATTAATTCTCTACGGATGCACGTGGATGTATTCCATGCATCAATAAAGACGAATGCCCGTTTTGGTCATCAACACATTTCTGAATTACTGATGTAAATTAACATTGGCAGGATATGACTCCAGTATATCTGCTTCGGACATCTCCACAAATTAATCGCAGTGACACAAGATGGTTGCTTATTTAAAAAGCGATGTATCCTCCAATGCTCTACACGAACTCTCAAACAACGGATCTTAATCTTGAGTCGTTATGGGTAACCCATACACATCTCGAGAGAAGATAATACTCATTTATGTACAGTTATCGATTAGATGCTTTAAGATATAAAAAGAAAGTTCCACAACTATTTTGGGCGAATAGGACATAATACATTTTATCGTTGAAAATATATAATTAATAAAAACCTCTGCAATTTCTCTGTACAGTTATGAAATCTTACAAAGGGAACAAAATGTGACGTAATCACGTAATTCACAATATAATAATTTACAACTGTGATTCAAGCTATATAACACAACCTCAGCATGGTCATAAAATACATCTTTAAGGCTCGGGATAGTATCAATATATATTCAAACTTCTCGCTTGAGTCATTCTTGTTAGTTGATCGATGATACATACATGTAGTGTAGAATTGTGGTCAATTCTTACATTGTAAGCAATTTGACAGCTGGATTACACAGAAAAAAGTATTTTCGATCAGAAAATTACTTCTTTTACTGATCTTGATTTTATCTCAAATAAAAGAAATACTTATCCCGCAAAATAAGTATATCTTATGATTGATCAAGTCAATTCCATTGAGAAATTCTATTGTCTAACTCCGCAATATTTAACATGAAAGAAACTCCGAGAAGACTGTATTCAGTAGAAGCAGGATGCATGTTTCAACAGAAGACAAACCGCTGCTCAGTCATTGAGTCCCCATTTAGGATTTGATCGCTTATGTTTTGTAATGATACAAATGCATGCCTGCATTTTTAAAGGCTTCAATTAAATTAATAGTTACACTACAAACTATAAAATGTCGGTTGAGCTATCTAGATCATAATATACATACTTAGATAAGATTGTGGCATTGTCCAGAATTAAGAACTGACTAAAAAAATGCGGGATCTATCTAAGTAGAGATTTGTCAAGCCGTTTAAAACTTCGCTTCACATCACCATATACCGGATATTCGGAGTTTCTTTCAAAAGGGTTCTTTATGAGATGCAGAAATGAACTGAGTGACCTTGTTCACAAAATACTTATTAAAGTCGCCACGGGAGTCCACCAAGACTTGAATACTTCTAGATGGACTCGACAGCACACAGCTGATGTGAATCGGATGGCGGCCATCTTGTTTTTTTTTTTAGTTTCGTTCCGAGAGCGCCCGGCCAGTTGTAACTGAATTTTCAGCACTTCACCCGGGACACGCTGAATGGAAGACCAAAGGGGTTGACTCGTGCAAGCCTCTTACTCACTTGATATGATGCACAGCTGTGTGTTCCAGGCACGACATGAGATGAACTGAAAAAGAGGAAAAAACAAGAAAAAAATTAAGTTTTAGTTAAAATGAGTAGATGAACATTGCGAAAAATACACTCTTAAACAGAGAGAGGTTTGAAAACAGCTGCTCCCGTTTGGCAGGGGAGGAAAAACTCTTCTACACGTGGAGATGGGGAACATAGCCGGAATCTGTCACAACACACTGCCACTATGCCAGTTTCAACTTCCTAAAGTCTAAAATAAATAACGTATTTCTGACCCATTACGCATGGGCAGCGCATGTGGTTTCGGCTAAAATTAACTTTACTTTCAAAAACAGGAGAGTCGAATTACTTATAATAGTTGGAGAATATCAAAGCTATATTATGGGCTATATACACACAGCTCCAGTTCGGTTTTTCTCTTGCTCCGTCGCTTTCAATAAACAGGCTACAGGATATTGAAGAATTTTCTTTCTTGTAACAGTCCACTTGTTTAATGAATCGTGTAGCCCTCGGGGCAGAGATTGTGGCCTGGGAGCTTAATTGAGTGGGCCGAAACCGACGTTGTTTAAAACTCCCGACAAGAGTTAAGTGATTTCAATAATGCAACATGGCAGAGTCCCGTCACCTTTGAAGCCTTCCTGTGCCTCTTGTATAACACAAAACACCCGATTAAATGCCGGAGTCTCTTTGATGTAGTCTTAAGTGTATTTAAATGGCTATTACATCTGTCACAAAATATATTTTCTACTAAAACACAACAACTGGCAAATACAAACCGAAACAGAATTCATCTTACTAATACGTTATACGGTATACCCATATATAGAAGCCACGACGGAAAACATACAATATCTAAATTTTAGACATTATAGAACTCTCACAAATTACAAGAACTGATTATGGTAACAAGTTTGATCGATTAGCAGATTGATTGATTGATTGATTGATTGATTGATTGTTATTTAGTGTCATACTCAAGGGTATTTCACCTATTTAATGACGATGCTCTACAGCAGATTAATAGAGCACAGCCAAATTAGCACAGCCATTTAAGGTCACATGATTTTACTCCATTGGAAAATTGATGTTCCTCCAGTGCTAAGTAAAGACTGTATGGCCCTGCTGAAAACACTGACACGGCTCTTAGTTTGGGGACAGCGACGAGGCTAAATAATTTTACTTTAAAATGCGCTAATTAGTTAAATTGTCGCTGCTTATCGCACTTCAGCTTTAGGGTACATCCCCTAATGTCTTTAATTAACACATAATAAAACCAAAAACTATATTTAACATACATGGTTGATCTTCCTTAAGTTATGGTGTAAACTTCACAAATATAAAGAAACAAAAATGTAAATGTGCAGAATCCTGATAAAATCGTGTAAGGAGAATTAAAATCAGATTTAACGCCATTGCTGAGAGACTGATCATCAACATGGCGTGGTCGTTTTATGAAGGATCGCATGTATACTAATACTGCATTCACTAACCGGTTTCTGATATACCAAATAAATCCAATTTCGACTCCATGACTGACGCTTGTATCATGTTAACGTCAGGGCTCCGTTTCACAAAGCGATCTCAACAATTAAACGTTCGACGTAGCTGCCATGGCAACACTATGTCTTTCGATACTGGTCGTCATGGTAATTATGTAAGCTAAGGTTGCTTTGTGAAATGGGGCACAGGGACCAGTTGCACAAAAGACGATTATAGTCGCTAGCAAAAGATTAAAGCACTATTAAATTACATCCGCTAGTAAATGACGTCATGCACACAATGTTGAAGGTCTACATCTATAATCCGCTATTAGCGATTTCATCTGGTTAGCTACCGGTACAAATAATCTTTCGAGCAACCAGCCCAAGGTGAGTGATTTCTATTTAGTACATCCCTCCGCCCAAAGAGGATGGTATAGTAAAGATGTCTTTACTTAGCGATGGAGGAAGATTAACTTTACAACTTTATCGATACACTTCACATTTTATGGTTGTGCTGGTGTCAATAAGTGTTGGAATATAAATTTTTATTAAATTTTGTCAAAATACGCTTAAGCACGGCGTTAAACACCAATCAATCAATGTTGAATTGCTATTTTTGTGAAAATTAAAGGCAGCACAGGCGCTATAGTGTGAGCGAGTAATTTGCGCGCAAAGAGTATAAAGTTAATTATAGACACAAGGCACGGGACCATCGATATGTCATAAATCAATATATACTATAACGAAGACCATAAACATATATTAATGTGATTTATATCTGCGTAATCGGAAGTCCTAATCAACTAATGAATTGATATGCGTTTTTTATTAAGTCATTATTTATTCAACTTACATGATGATGACTAAAACAAGTTTTTCACCAAAAGGCCACTAGAATTAATTGTGGTCGTACATCATATATAAACACTTCAATTAAATGTTGCTCGTAGTTTTGTGGATAAGCATATGTGATCCTTAGCTTTGTCTACAAGAAGTTAAAGAATGACCTTTATGATATACATGTTAACATACATTTTGGAAAAGATAAATCAAAATGATCTATGGGTTAGTATATATATACTTGAAGATAAAGGGTTTATACGTTTATATACGTTCAGTTTAATAAAAATGATGTTACCGTAAATATACATTTGTTTATGAACAATGGTTGACGTTAACACTCGTATTGTTAGTATATTAGGTGTTGAAATATAGCTTATTTAAAATAAATGCTAGATACGTTAACATATCTTTCCTTCAGTAAGATGAGTTAAACATATTTTTAATAAATGAAAAGAAAAAAGTTGGCTGGCCTCTACCAGGATCCGAACCCGGGACCTTTGGGTTATAGGACCAAACCTCTACCGACTGAGCTACAGAGGCTCACGGAAGAATGTGTCCCGAATTATAACCCGGTGAAGACGGCAATTTTCTCTCTATATTAATACGCTATTTGTTTTTGAGAAATGATATATAGGTTTATTATGCAACAGTTCTAGATTTAAATGCACAATATATGGATATTAATTATATAGTGGGGGTTTAATTGCTTAACTGAAGTAATATATATTTTTTTAAGTTTCCTTTTAACCTTACATGATAATATATAGGTTTCTTGTTCATCAATTTGTGATTAACAGCACAAAGGCTATAACGTACATCCGCGCACCTGCTATGTTCGTTTTAAGTAATTAAATACCTCGAGGCACCCTAGGTTAAAAGATGGCATTTTTTTCGTCTTTGGGGTTGAGAAAGTGTTGAGATAATTGTTTTTATAATATCATGACATATATATTTGTATAAGGCTCTGGAAGCAGATGTTTCTAGTAATTATCTGAGGGTTGCTCCGTTTGCCCTTCAGGCGTTTTATATACTTATACATATACACGTGAGTGCTAGCTAATTGTTACCGTAAATCTGGCAAGGCTGGTGTTAGCCAAGGAGCATCAATGGTTCCAATCAAATGCTGGAATAACCAACCTTTCAATCAAGAAAAAACTTCTTTTTTTTTAAAAAAGCCCCTAACAGAAAAAAAGACAAACATCTTCTGATGTCCGCCTTGCACAAGGTACATATGGCCATATCTATTTAAACATTTTGTATGGTATATATTGTTGTTCTTCCAATGTTGGAATAGCATTGTTCCCCGAGTCTTTAATAACAATGCTAAAGGTTATCAGTATGATGTCCTCTATAATTGTAGGTGTACATCTAGAAATAGTGGCACTCCAATGGAATTGGTCTTGCGAAAAAATATAGCACCTTTAATGCATGTTCTTTTCTATATATATATATCTATATTTTGAATAAATGAAGAGCATATAAATCTTTTAAAGACTTGTGTTCCTTGCCACATAAGTTACATTTATTATTTTGTTTTCTGGTATATATAGATACATCAGGCTATTGACGGTGGCGTCCAATGTGTCAGAGGTCAGTGATGTCCAGGTTTCTTGATCCTAAGATACCCAATACAACACTGAACACATTATTATACCCACGACGACTGTTTTTTTTACTAGCTATAAGCGTGTTAAATATAGCTTGCTCAGTGAAAATAATGTTTCACCTTATTTCCGTTTGTTTAAGAGTAGCTTAAAATATAGGGATCAAGCTCAACGAGTTACATTCCCGCCCAGCATTGATAGCAGATTAATTGCTTATGTGATATGGCCTTCTGATATATAATCCTCGCTGCTTTAAGTTTATCGCAAGAAGAGATAAGTGTTGTCATTTCTTGTTATTATTTTTTTTTCAGTAATATCTTTCTTTTCTGCTGTTCCCGTATTGTACTTAGGTACTGTTTGCGTTCTGTTGCTAATTTCTTCCTCAAAAATTCATAGAAGGGTGAATGAATGAATCAATCAATCAATCAATCAATCAATCAATCAATCAATCAATCAATCAATCAATCAATCAATCAATCAAACAATTTATTACATCGCAAGCCTTACTATATAACACCGATATTGCTATTTGAGTTTCACATAGATGACCTTACCACCATTTAGCTCGCAGACATTCAACAGTTATCCAATACCTGTTATTTCTTGAGACAAAGGCTTTTTTCAGACAAAAGAACATTTAAGCTAAGTGCCCATGAAATGATAGGTAAGTCACATACATTTACACGTCGCCATCTTTAATGCTTATACAACGGACATTCTTGTGAATTATTTTCATACACGTGTTGTTTCATGCAGCCGAAAACGTATTTCGTTAATAAAACCTTCATAAACGGTCTGATACAAACACAACACCTTACGAACGACACATTAAACCAGTGATTAAGGTAATTGTACTCATTACTCATCTCTTTGGGGTTTATTGTCAACATAAACTTCATACAGAAGCCTGCGTAGGTAAAACCCCTGTAGAAACACAGCGAACGAAACAGTCTACATCTGATAAAACCGCTCATGTTTAATGCATATACAAGGCTGTGTTAAGTCTGAATAAATTGCCAGACCCTTTGAGCTAGCGATCTACATAAAATGTATTGGAGAACAAAACAGCATTGTCTACAAGATTTATCTGTTTTCGTGTCGGCCATGCAGGATGAAACGTTTACTAAGGCTTTAATATATCATTTGATACATTGACAGAAACAACAGCTGACAACGGATGCAAATATATACAGCAATAGTTCCTATATATATATATAGAACTTTTTTAAGAACCTCAAAACGGGTTTAGCTAGTTTGATTATTCAACAGATATTCCACTTTTAGTTCTTGTCACTTGATGATATATATTTTTATTCTAGATAAAGAACATATTGCTTGCCTGCACCGTAATTCGAACTCCGGTCTATGGCTAGCAGGACCCTTGGTCCTTTAACCCAGCTAAAACGGCTTACGACAGAACGACTTCAAATTTAGAGATACAACTTCATAATTTTAAACGATAAATAACGACATTCTATTCAGATCATGCAGTATTTTCAGCAGATTTAATCGACATTACGTTTATTCCAGTTGAGCGCATGCAATTATGCTCTTTTTCAAAAGAATTATAACGTGGGAATGAACAGTAACGTAATTAACAAAAAAAAAACTATCGAGAGAGTTCGACCTTGCACGATTAATTGACTTATGTTTTGATCGTATACTTGAGCTATATGTGTATAGGTTCGAGGTTATATCAATCATGATACGACAACTGGTCTATTACATACGCGGCAGGCACATACCTGCTTATTGACAAGACCCTATGCCAAAACGGCTAAGCCCAGAGAACACCAGGTAAATGGGCGGAGAGTTGGGGGGAGCTTTCTGTTGCTCTAGTGCTCTCAGAGCTAAAGGGCGATGTGAAGCCGATCTGTTTGTCATGTCAGTACGTCCTGTGGCTGTACTGTATTTGTCCTGTGTGTCTTTGTTTGTTGCCATTTGCGTCGAAGGTGGTTTCCTTCAACCATTGGGCTAGTACGCTGTCATGTGAGTGAAATAACCTTAAGTACGGCATTAAACCCCAATGAATCAAACAAACCAGGTGAGGGGATATTTCCACCAACCAACCCAACTCAACTGTCCTTTTCTCTCTTGTTGTTGCCAGGCACTAATTGGTATTTGGGAATATCATAGCACGTCATAATTTAAGCATAATTAAGTTTGCCAGTTTTAATTGATAAGCATATGACAGAGCATGCAGGCGATAATAAAATGACATATAATAAAGGTTAAATGTAACGAGCAGTGACACCCTCACTTCATGTCATATCATATTGAATTAGTCTTGAACACATTCCTGTTACGTGTCACTGTGAACAATGTGACAGGCTGACAGTGACTGGTTATTAGTAGGTTATGTTGCATGTTTGACATTAGCAATAGACACAGCCACAATTACATGAATTCATTGAATTGAGATTAATATTGTAAGTTTTTTTGGTAGATGAGAGATAAGAAGTGTAGCCAATTAAGTTGATTGATTGATTGATTGATAGATCGGTCGGTCGGTTGATCTGTCGGTTGGGTGGGGCTGAATGACTGACTGACTGACTTGGCTGGCTGGCTGATTGATTGATTGATTGATTGATTGATTGATTGATTGATTGATTGATTGATTGATTGATTGATTGATTTATTGATT
>JAQQZZ010020620.1:0-11156 GCA_030265115.1 Mopalia vespertina | reverse complement strand
GTCTTTGACAACGCATTTACCTCTAATAATAATAATAATATCTCTTGTATTAAGTTTCAAGAAAATATTTAGAAATTGATGAGTGTGAAGTTTCTTTTTTGACTGAGTATATATTGTTCATCTCCCATATCATAGGCTGACAATTCACTTTTATTCGTCGATAACTGAAGAGAGTGTTGGTTAAGACTGTTACCGTTGCGAATGCCGTTCAATACAATCCATCCTACTAATGTTTTTGTTACAAGAGGTGAGCCTCTTGGACCGGTTCTGAGTTGAATAGGTATCTAACAGGTGACGTGAGCCCATAGTGTCTTATTTTATATGCAAGCGTTGTCCTGTTCCTCCCAGCCGATATAATAACTTCTCTGAACAGAAACAGACGTTGCTCCCTGGATCAAGGAAAGAGTAAGTGACAATCGAACACAACCCGTATTTTAATTTGGCCGTCACAGGAATCCTGGCCATTGTACTTTCACCTTCGAGAACCGTGTAAGGCCACATACGTTTGACATACATGTGACACCTCTTGGTTTGTTTTCGTTTATCACGGGCTTGTTTTCCATGGGGGTATCTATCTTACGCTTGGTCCAATTGTCGTCATATGAAAATGATGGGTGTCGTTAATTGCACACAGAGCAAGTATATCTTGAACGACAAAGCCTGTTTCGAAGCCCTGGCTTTAGACAGCCAAAGCAAAGGCTTTTAGGCTTGATGAACTCTATTCTGTCTTGGTAAGGCAACTTTAACAATGGCTTACAGTTGGTCTGATAATATAATGAATCAGTACAGTAAATGCAATACGTTGTTGTGACGTCACTTGTAGGACATGCACTTGTAGAATCCTAATCTTAAGTGGTAGCAAAACTTACTGACGGTTTATTAAACTGATCATTTCCAGATTTAACATTTGTTGGCCTCTGCTGACTACGAAACGTCTCTTGTCCATATGTTCGATCGCACGCCATTTTAGCTTCCGTTTTCACAAAACCTCCCAGATCGCTAAACTGATCAATTTTTTAACTTTGTTTCAGACTGTGGACAAAATTTTTCCATTTGTCGTGATATCGATACGGTAGTTTTCCAACCAGTTTACGCATATTGTCTGGATATTGTAAGATTTTAATGGCTTTAATACTGTGTTGCACTAAAACTCACTCATGAATATGGCAAACTCGTCTGGTGTTTTATGATTGTCTGGTTTAACGACTGGCCAATTTAAGGCTTTTTAGACATAAGCTTTAGCCAGAACTATTTCTCCGCCGTACCGTTCGTTAAGTTCTTTTAAAGCTGCAGGATATCCGATTTGATAATCAAAATATGCAAAGCCTTTCAGAATTTTGCGAGCTTTGCATGTGGTGTATTGTTCTAAGTAGTTGAGACCTTCCTACTCACTGTCACTATTCATCACAATTTTAGATTTAAATTGACGCATGAATTTTTGATACTCCACAGGTCACCTCCAAAACATTTAATATCTGCAGTTAGCTTCCGTATTTGTCGGACGACACTGGCTTAGGCGTCATTATCTGTGTTGGTGGGGGCAGATTGATAAGTGAGACGAGGTTGAAAGCCGATGAAATCTGTATTAAAATAGTTGGTAAATTGTGGTCGTTTTTAATATCATCGTGCGTGGCATCGTGCGTGGCATTATGCTCATTTATAAATGTGTATTCTGTTGGATTGGGAGACTGGGAGATAAAAATCACATTTCTGATTGTCTTGTTCAGATTTACCTTTAGTGTAGAATGTTTGGCTCCGAGGAGAAAATCACTTCGTTATCATCTCATTTTGTTCAAATTGATCAAGAGCCTTTATCTCGGCGTCGACGATACTCAATTCTGTTTTAATTTTAAGCTGTTCTCCCTCTATCTGTAAATTTAGTTTGGCCATCTGAGGTGCATGTTTGCTATCTAGAGACCCCAACTTTACGGATAGTTCAGCTCGGTGTTGTTCTGATAATCTTATCGAAGAAACAGCTGACTGTGACGAAACTCCTGATGTTGCTTTACGTTGTATACAAAATTGTGAAGCACTGTCGTCTGGGTTTACAGAGCCCTCGTGTCTAATATCTTTGACAAACCATATCACAATCGTTTTCTTATTCATGGCAGAAAGGCATACGTTTAAACTTTGATATCCTAGAAGAACTTCTTCGTATAGAGTCCGCTAAGCCTGGTGTTCATGTTGTAGATTCGATGTGTGTCCTGTAATTCTTTCATGTGAGAGAATTTCTGTCTTTATTGCAAACTGTTGATTTGCTTGATGTGGTCTCTACGGAATATTCTAGGCCTCTTGTTGTCATTGTAATATGCCTTGTTTATCTTATTTCAATCATTTCATGAGCTGTATTTATTTCTGAACTTCGGGCCGATTCGTCTTGTCTGGGTGCATCACCTGTATTTCTGTGCGCCATAGTTCTTGGGTTCCTGACAATGTTCTGTCTTCGTAAATACGCTGATCTGCCGTTTGTCAAAACAATGTACGCTTGAATACAACGCAATCACATAACGCCATCTTCTTTCTTTGAATTAGGTTTATTTCCGCTTAAATGACATGCGGTTTGATGATAAACAATGATTGACTGAAAACAAAACATAAACAGAGAAATTTAAAATCTTTTCAACACATAAGGTTGTATGAGAGAAATCGAAAATTATAGTGTATTTACGCTAATGAAACTCAAATATCGATATTGGACACTAGTAAAAACGGAAAAAAATCATAAAAAATATTAATGTCTGTTATGTACTTCGTGCTACGAAATAAAAAAGAAAACAAATTGCGACAAACTGACAGTAAAAAGGGGATAATATGACAAAAGTTAACGCTTTTGTATGCAAAATATTGTCAGTTTACGGTATAACAAAATTTGGCTGATGCCATAAAATGTCTCATGTGAATATGTCACTTGCACAAAAGTCATTTATACAATTAAATATAACGCTTAAAATTTACTCAATGTAACAAGTAAAACGAAAGCAAGTTACCGAGTTGGTAGACACAGGTGGGTGAAACGTCAAGGTGATTTAAACAGAACAAATGGGCAAGTGCTCCGTACCATAAAAAATCTCTGGCGATGAGAGGTTCATTTTTGATGGCAATCGCATGGAATTACTTTCATCATATGACTGAATTATCCACGTGTTTGTTGTTTATATCTTAAGGCTATTCTTGCGTTGATGTGATGACGTCATTGGAGCTACATTATTATTAAATTGCTTACAGTAGACAACATTTGTGTTATTTGCAACACGTCACACATAAGAGAGGAACGTCGTTTTGTTCAAATGTGATTTTAACTAAGTAGCGGACTTGTGTGGCGTTTTTTGTTGACCTTTCAACATTCTGGTACATACACACAGAAAAGCATTCATGTATGAAACATTTAGTGTATCCTAACTAAAAATCAAGGAGTTATATATAACTTCTGCACTCATGTATATCATTAAGCTGTACATAAAGCTCGCGTTTCTAATATGACCTACTAATTAAGACTAATTAGAAGAACAATTTAGCCCAATGGTCTTATAGTCTAAAGTTGGAAATACGTTATTGTCATGCACGGTATTAAGAGGATCCCACACAAATTGATTCTGGGATGAGAATTCCGTCTCGAAAGTAGGAATTTTCATCCCAGAATCAAGTTGTGTGGGGTTCTTTTTCCCGTATTATATATTTTACGCCCGATTTTCTGATGAGAAACTTAAAAACCCCTAAAAAACACATGACATGTGTATAACAATTTACCTCGTAGTGATACAAAAGCGTTGATCTGTAAATATGAGTAATGCGCGAAACGCGATGACAAGAATAAACTGTTGCAAGGCAGTAAATAACAATAATAATTTGGAAAAATTTAAAATATTACAAATGAAAACTCGGAAACAGATAATTATTCAAAAGAGGGGTCATCACCATGGTATCACGCTCGAGCTCCTCGGCTTGAAAAATTAGTTCCGTCACGCGCTCATACCACACACGTATGTGGGATGAAGTTGCTCACAATGTGTTACTACACGGGTTTGGCAGAGTATTCTATGGGAAATAGGCATACCAGTATGCCTGCATAACTTTATAGTCAACCACTTATATAGGAGGGAGGGGAAGGGGTGGAAGGGGTGGGGGGGGGTAAGGGGGCGGATAGAAATGCCACTCGGCGTCAGTCATTCCGTCCCAAATGTTTGTGACCACGCTAGCTTGAAAACAATTTCACCGATTAACTTCAAACATTATCATAACACAGTATGCCATTTGGGCTGAACTAGTGAGTTAACCTGAATCTCAGAACGGAAAACAATTGTTAACACCTGATTGTTACTTGAATGCAACCTTTTCATAAAAAATACACATTTTAACGAAAAATTTCACCGAAGGATCGGACGCCATGTAAAACAAACATACCGCTTGCCACACATCGGTAGTTTAAATGCATAATCCATCTGAATGCGTTATTATACATGACTCGTATCTGGTCAAAACACATTTTGGTTATATACAATCCACATGGAACAAGAATATATATTTGAGCAATATGCTTTGAACAATCTCTTTTTACTGATTGAGAGCAGGGGCTAAACTTTCTAATTGTCATATTTACCCGTATACATAGCTTCCTTCTTTGCTCATCCAGTTCATCGTTGTCGATTAGACTATTGGTTATGCCATGTCCTAGATAATCATACTTGATTACATAGACCAAGTTTTCTTTCCATAGTTTAACAGGCGGAGATGAAAACGTTTTACACCAATTGGGAGCAACTACTAAGTACACAATATTTTTACAATTGTATACAATATCATGAGACAGAGAAAATTCAGAACATATACCTAATAACTTTTGCAATGATTTTGCAGAAGGAAATAAAAAACACAGATGATCATCATACAATCTATGGTTAATAAAATGACTGCACCCAACACCGGCGTTAGTGAGCTCAACATCTAACTCATGGAGATAAACAGAAAACAACGTCGGAGCCTCCCTGACGTACACCATTTGATACATTGAAAAAATCAGACATTTAACACCGAGTAGCTGGGTTTCAAACCAAGTACATAGCAGATCAACAATATACATCTAGACATCACGATCAATTAGTTTCTTTAACAGTGTCCAGTGGTTAACCCGGTCAAAAGCTTTACTAGCATCCATAAAACACACAAAAACAGGGCTGCCGTCATTCTATAAAACTTGACAATTTCTTTTAATAGGTAGATATACTGATCTGTAGATTGTTCACGTTTAAATCCAAACTGAAGGTCTGAAGTATAAAGCTGAAGTTCACATTTATGTAAAATGAAAGATTCTACAATTTTAGAAATTACATTAGCAATAGCTATTGGTCTGTAATTATCAGAATCGATACTATTACCCGTTGTGTTTTAACAATGGTGGGTAATAGACTGACTTTCCCCATTTCAGCGGGCAAATGGCCATGGACAAACCCGGCATTAATACATAGTGACAAGAAATCACAAAGAATTGGTGGGGCATTTTGTAGATGTTCATCACACAACCCATCAATGCCTGATGAATTTTCCCATTATTACGTCTTTTACATAAACTGGAGAATCAAACGATACATCAGGGGACCCATATTTGTGCACAGATATTTGGTCTAGAACCTCCTGTTTATATGTTTCAGTACAGACACAGTTTAGAGTTTTTTCAAATTTTTTCCCAGAGGTTAGTTATTTCCGGAGCATCTGTTGTATTGTCAATTCTGTTTGGAAGAGCTCAGTGTTTACTGTTATTGATTTTAATTTCTTTCCAGAAATCGTTATAAGGATTTTGCATCAATGCCTCTGCTATTTTATCGGTACAAATAGTGTTTTTCGTCTACAATACCCCGATGCATACTTAAATTTACGCTTTGTTGTGCACATGTTGTCTGCTACAAGGCCAGTTCTCGGGTTACCGACCTCTTTCCATGAAAGAAAACCAACTCTATACAATCCATACAAGTCTGCAACATTTTCGGACTATCCTGGTACAATGTAGGCCTACCCTGTTTAACCCTATCTTTAGCAATTGTCTCAGATGCTGCCGTTTGAAGTGCATTTACAATATTTGAATAAAATGAGGAAATTAATTCACTGTGCCCATAGGTACGGTCAGAACCATTGCATAGAATAACATAAGTTGGCGGTGTTAGTTGAAAAAAATTCCTATCTACATCTTCTCCATAAAGATGTTTCTTATGGTCAGTTAGCAATAGCATAAGTTGATTGATGCTTATCTCGGGGTATAATAGCAGGAATTCAATTTTCCACTTTTTTAAAAAAATTAAAATTAGATTTTATCCACATTCCAAAAAACGTTATCCTGAGTATTCAATCTTTAAAAATATATACATGGTACAGATTTGTTTTCTTCTGCATAATAGACTAAATACAACAGGTGTTCTGAAATTCGACCAAGTGATCCAGCAAGATGTTAAGAAAGTCTCCAGAATGCATATTAAATCAGGCTTGATATTTAGTCTTCCCTTGATATATGTTAATTCCTGCCCATGTGAAATTAGACTACATATATTTTGTTGTAGAATTGTTAAACCTACGATGATTGTTAAATAATACACAATATCCATTATCGGGTGGACTGAAAACAAGGCTGAAGTCATCTGATGTTAAATAACTGATAATATCTTTATAAACTTCTGTTGGTAAATCCTCTGTGTTAAATGATAGAATAACAGAACGTGTGGGCGGCTGATCTTTCCCTGAGGTAATTCGCTGGACACCTTTAACTTGCACCTTTTTCAGGGCAAGTCGTTCTTAGACAGTTATTCACTTATATTAATTACCCCTCTGGGATGAGAATTGCATGACAGTGTAACTAATTGACGTTGTAGACAAAAGGGTTTTAAACAAAATGGTTTTGTTAAGGCCATTTAAAAAAACAAATAAACGCCCGCTTACTATTTGCTTACATTAGCTGGACGGCACCTAGTTTCTTCTTTAGAGCTGAACCAAGATGCGAATACGTATCTTATAGACTTATATTCTGAAGTCAATAGAGATGCGACGCAGAGCTCTACGAAACCTTCAGGAATAAGGCCTTCCTCTAAATAACAAATTATATTGAATCCGTATGGCCTCTTACATCTCCAAAAACATTCTGTCCTGTTACTTGAATATTCACGGGAGAGTTAAATATACCAAACATGTACTGCCGTGCAAAGTAAATTATATGTCAAGCATTTTATGTGGGGCTATTTAGATTTTGAGACAACTTGCAACCTTATTTCCCGTTGGGGATCATGTGATATGCTTTGAGTGATCCAAGCAATTCCCGGCAAATCTTGACCTTACGTTTTATATAGATTACAAGTGAGGAGGGTTTTGCTGGATGTGAAATTATTGATTTTGACGATTGTGGCATCGAGTGGTCGTTTTATGAGTCCGTCTAACCCACAAGTGTTCAAGGAAGACAACGAGATTGTTAATGTCAAGGGTAAGCCATACAATTTGTATGTATTGGAAAATAAAGCGCAGAATCATTGTAGCCTTCGCTTATTTCTAAAGGTTAGGAAGACTCAAGTAGCATAGCTAAACTGAACCATACTTAATAGGGCATGTAAGTCACGTCATGTGCTCTGCGAATGCCACGTAATTAACTCCACTTCCATTGACAGACTACATTCTTTATTGTTCTATCATCAACGGAAAGTTAAAAATATACCAATTCTCTCTTCCAGTCCTATAGCTAAACCCAAGAGAAACACAAAATAGGGCTCTGGCAGATCGGTATTCAAAACAGAGCGACAGAATTTGAACACGGTCACCGGAAGTCCAGTAGAAGAGAACGAGACATACGTGCCCATTTAGGGTTGACTTCAAACAGGGAGCCACCGTAAGTAAAGGCCATGCAAACAACAAGATCAGCATAACCTTGATCAGCTTTGGCTTTTTCACCAGTGGCCTCTGAGTTTTCAGAAAGCTGCTTGTCATACAGCCAACGTTTTCTTTCAGGTTGACCACACTGTGACATATGTGACCCGCTCCAGCAAAATACGGACTAACTCGCACAAAATGAAAATTGAGTTATTGGTATATTTTAAAAGAGCTTTGAATTACCTCAATATAATATATAATATGCTATAATAAGTTATAGTTATTTAAGTACGACAAAGGCGACCTTTGTACCGGATGCGATTTTTGTGAATACTGGCTTCAAAGTTCGAAACTTCGCCACAAAACCAACCCTATACAGTGCAGCAGAGATGGAGTTATACTATTAACACAGATTAGTGACATCACTTAGTTCTGTAGTTGTAAAATCTGCCTTAGAATCCATACTAAGATGTGTATGCTTCTTCTCAACTGCCTTGTGTGTGTCGGTCAGATGGGAAGGAGCTCTTTAGTGTTCTAGGGACCAAGGGTCAAAAAGATGGCGATATGCGTATAACGTCTTTGTATAATGTCTTATGATTGTGTTATCTAGTCTTAGTTTATTGCTAGTAACATCGACTGTGGTTTCCATAACCCATTGAGCTGGAACGCGGCCATAACCATAATGACCTTAAGTATGGTGTTAAACCCTACAAAAATAGTATAACTTGGTGTCTGTCAAATATTAGAGTTTTATGTTGTACTGAAGTTTGTTTTTCTATTTTAGAGGATCTTTACCACCAGATCCTCATCAACCAGATCCTCATCAATTCAAACCAGCATCAAGAGGTTATATGAGGACACAAAGCCAGGTGCAGCGAAACTGTAAATCTATAGTATACACTGCCTCAAATCAAATCGTTGTCATGTGACCGTTTTGTCTCAAAATTCAAAGCCTAGTCCTTTAAGTTGCTGGGCCAACACTGTAGCCAACAAAGGTTGTATCAGATTGCCATATACTGGTTAACACGGAGAAACTATTGTGGGAAGAACAGTTCGAAAACTAAAACGTCTAATCTCATGTCCATGTGAGTTATCATACATCATAACACTGTTAGCTTTCTTGTTTTCTACAATCTTAAAACCATCATATAGTATCTCAGTTAACATGTCCTGGTTGTATAGATCAATATATACGTAAAACTATATGATGTCTAACACAAAATTCGTTACACGCTTTAATACTGTTGTGCCACTTGCTCGAAAGACGATAAGCCGCTAACAACAGATTATATTGCTAATACCGGATTAGAGATATACCTAAACCATCTAGTGGTGGATTAAATTTAAAAGCTCTTCGAGCAACCGGCTCCTGGGTAAGAGCGGGGCGTCTTGTTTCTATGGCACCTACTTCTTAAAGCAGCAATATAGCCTAGTGGTGAACATTATCAACGTTCACATAGAACAACAAGTACACAATCCTTAATTTTCTTTTTATTTGGGACCTCTCTCATATGAACACTAACAGCTTAAACGATGGCCTCACCGGAGTTACGTGCGTATGTTTTGACATAGTTTCCTTGGGTCGCCTTTGGTTTACCTAGTCCAATGTGTTTGTCCTTGTGATGGATGAGGGCTTAACCCCGTACATAATGTCATTTCACATTAATGAAGACGGCCCAGTCCAATGGACGAGTTGAATCGCCCACGATACCACTGGCGACAAACAGAGCAATACAGACACCCAAATACTAAAAAACAGAAACTTCACAGTTGAGCGATTTCATGTCACTCCTTAGCTCAGAGAACACAAGGGCAGTGGGAAGTTTCCTCGCAATCGACCGTAATAGCAGGTCAACACAAAATACTACAACACAAAACTTGGAATGGAGTGGATTAACTTAAGCTATTAAAATCAGTGCGACAGTACTAATGCTTTTAAACAACATTTTAACAAGCTTTACTCTTTACTGATAATTAGAGGTTTGGACGGATTTTTTTTCGACTCCTACATAAAGACATTGACTATTTTCATCTTGAAGCAATTCCGGTTTAATGATAGTAGTTAGCTGATTTTGTATTAGCGTGCTATTTTTAATGTATACTGTACGTATGACCGATTCCCTACTTTCATATTTGTAATGCACATTCAACGCCCCAATAAACACATTCAGCACGGCTATAAAAAGGTAAAGAAAACTTAAGTCCCCAAATACCAACTATCCGGACCTGTTTCAAGCTTCTGTATCGTTACGGTCACCATTCCAAATATCATTTTGCTAATAAGTGAAAGATTTCCGAGTTGTATTTCTGAGCGTGTGATTTTTTTTCATCACATGAACTTTGGTTTCATCATATTTAAGGGGAAACAATAATGTTCTCACAAAGCATGTATTCGGCCAACGCTTGTATGTACCTTGCCTTCATGATGAGCGCGTCAGCGGCTGTTCTATGTGGTTTTGATGCTGCGTTTAACGTCTACGCCGAGGCCTTAAAAGATACGTTTAACTTCACACAAACGGAAGGTAAGTTAAAAAAAAAAAAAAAAAAAGGAACGCCAATATAGGCCCATACCATCAAATGTCCGAGCGTTAACCATACAGTAATTAAGGTCATCTTCGTCAAGTATTACCACCATGCAACATCTGTTGCTGACCAGTTAAAGAATCATCATTGACTGGACCGTCTGAGTTTATATGTACCACTAAATCACAATTTGGTAAAACGGTCAAAGGTTCATTGATATAGTCTAAGAGCAATGATGGGTTGAACTGCGCTAGTTAATATGGATGGTTTAAGAAGGACGCTTGATTGAACAATCCTTGTTAATTTTGGACAATTTAAAAAAAACAATTGGTGGAGCTGCTGTATGTCTTATGAGTACTTTAGCAAAATAATTGATTGTAAAATGATACTTTCTGAGCTTATATTGATTATCAATAATCCAAGTACTGTCTTCGAGTTTAGCAACTGTCAAATAACAATTTGTTAAACTGTAATACTGTTATTTATTCATTCATTCATTCATTCAAAAACGAGTCCAATTCTATTCCATTCCGTTCCTATTCAATCCAATCACTTCCAGTTCAGTTAAGTATTGTTCCGTTCATTTCATCTCATTGTATTTTATTTCATTTTATTCCATTCCAATTTCAAATCGTTTCATTTCATTCATTCAAATCATTTCGTTCATTCATAAATTCTTTCTTTCTTTCTTTCTTTCTTTCTTTCTTTCTTTCTTTCTTTCTTCCTTCCTTCCTTCCTTCCTTCCTTCCTTCCTTCCTTCCTTCCTTCCTTCCTTCCTTCCTTCCTTCCTTCCTTCC
>JAQQZZ010020609.1:0-11156 GCA_030265115.1 Mopalia vespertina | reverse complement strand
TCATACTAAAGTTTAATACAAGATAACAATATATTTACAGAATAATATTTTGGGATAATATCTAATGCACAAACTTAATATTCAAGCTTTATTGTGAGTTTTTACGGTGGAAAACCGGGAGGAAACCTCGTAATAATCAACCCCGCGATTGCCGGAGCCACATCGTGTGACTCACTCATATACCTGATGGTCGACCGACGGACTCGATCCCCGTGAACGGTAAATTGGAGTAGGATTAGGAAGCCCACACGCTACCACTAGAGTAGCTTAGGTTTGAAAGGTGACCTTGAGTTAGACACTAGTGATCTGAAAGAGGTGCTTCAACGTCGGTAAAGCAATTCGGCAACGAATTAGTTTCCAACATTTGAAACTTGTCTGAAATGTTAAGCCAACTTTGATTTGTTTTTTAATAAGTGTCAAATAACTTGATGTGTATCGGTTTGGAATCGGGTGATTTCGACGTGTCTTTAGGAACAACGGACCAACCTTAGCGCTCAATAGGGCCTGTTAATCACGTTATGTGATCTATGATATTTCACTTCACTTCGGGTTCCCCCTTCATTCTTTCTGGTTTTAGCACAAACAGGAAGTCAAAATGATGCAAAATCGCCCTCTCAGTCAAACAGCTTCACCCAACAGCAACACAAAATACGGGTTTTAAATATCGGCATGCAGAACATAACGACATAGTTTGAATGAGGTACCGTTCAAGAAGACGAGAACGAGATTTAGGCCTACATGCCTCATACTGAGAAGCGGTATAGAGTTCTCGAAAAAGCTTTAAGGTCTGCTGCACTTCATCCCGCTCCTCCAAACCAAAGAAACTATTACTCAAACTCTGAACTGTATCCGCATATCCCAAAATCATTTCGTTTCATATGAATGTAAAGCAAACCGCTATTAAGTTTCGAGGTCCAGATAAAATAGTACAGACACGACGTGTTTGAATCATGTCAGTTTTACTATTTATCAGAGACACATATCTGCAGGCCGACTATCAATCTTCTAACACCACTTTGAAAACTTTATCATAGATCTCGAGCTTATTCCACCGCTTGTATATACCATGTTATCATATGGATTTCAGAAAATCAACACTTATGACGAGATGTCAGTTCCTGCTGAAGAACACTTGTATTTTACAGTATTTTTCATACTGATAAGTTGGAAATAAATACTCCGGTGTGGCATCAGTGTCTACGTATACACATTTATCATTCTCTCGTGTTGGTTGATTCTACGTAGGCGTTTGCACGTTCTGAACTCACACCTAACGTTTATTTATGTACGGTACTATAATAATTATCATTAGTTGTTGATGTTATTTAATGAGAACTATTCATGATTCATCCTATCGGCGATCGACACCCTTACTCTTTTTAAACAGATTGCACATCCAATGCTTTAATTTGTTTAAATATGTCAGCTGCTCTTTAGGTCTAACTGCCTGCAAATATTGTTGCCAAAACGGCTGCTAAATACAATATCCTCCAAATTTCCCCTTCAGTTTTACCGAGAACGGGTTTTAAGTTGAATGTGTACATTACTGTAAGGTTATGAGTACGCAATAGGTTAATGCTATGCATTATTTAAGTAGCATATTATTCGTCTTATGAATCACATTCTGGGATCACTTGTCTTAATAAAAACAGAAAACATGTATTTCAGGAACATTCGGGTCTATATCCTAACGTGCTTGTCTCTTCAGAGTCATCGACAATCTGCATTTGTTGGGCGCTGTTTCCAACCCAGGGAAAAAATTTACAATATTTTAAAACGTGGTACATTGCAGCCTGATTAAACAAACAAACCAACACGAGATCGAACGAGCAAACGGGCGAGCCATTGATTGATTAATTAATTACTTAATTGATTGTATGAGTCATTGATTGATTTAATTATTTGACCCAAAGTTAAGCACATCGGTTGGCATACTGTATGTTAAATTTGCCTTTATAGAACATCCTTTCCTAACAATTTTCCACAATACTTCCTGTATTCCAAATTATTCGACATTCAGAACCACAGAGCTCCGTACGTTACATCTCATCATGAATGAAGCGTTTTATTAAATTAGATAGCATTGACATCTGATGCATAGATTTGACACGTGCTATCAAATCATTAATACATGTTTTTACTACGCAGCAAAATAGACTATTGTTATAAAGTTTGATCTCCTCAGCACAAGTCATTACCAAACAGACTTGAATAAAGCTATGCAAACAATATGTTACATGTATATACAATTCCCACTGCAGATATTCAAACTGTTAGATTGTTCATTGATGCGTGGCACTCCAGCGAACAACTGGTCTAAAGCCTCTATGATTTTGTTTCACTGGATTTTACAATAGAACTAAATTATGGTTTACCGTGCATTATCCTCCCCATTATACAATGGTAAAACATAATTTGTTTCTTTGTTTGGGACGTAAGGGTTGCGTATGTCCATTCAATATGAATAATACATGTATAACAATGTCAGTAAATGATATCACCCCAGTATTAGCCATTACCCATTTTATAATTGGTCAAACGTTTACAGACATGAGCGACAATGTAGTCTGGCGATCTCACTATGGTTACTTGATTTTATGCATAAATTTGAAGGCATGCTCAATGACTGGTTGGGAGATAATTCTATATATTTAGTAACAAGTTTGAATAGATGACTGTAAACTCATTCCGAATTTCCAACACTAAGCGATTTGATTCTTAAATAATCGGACTGCTGTACACCAACCTAAGTGTATATTGGCCTCATCAACGGAAATACAAAATTTGGCTGCATCCCAAGATACATCAACGAAGGTTATACTCGTAGTCGATTCTAACTTATCTGTTTGAGACAGACACTTCCGACATTGATTTTGACCTATAGATAAAATAATTTAGGGCTTTTTTGTTTCAAATATAGAATTCGTTCTAATTTTGGTGCAAATTGAGTCCACAGCCACATCTGTAAATGTCCGCAGTTTCGGCTGGACACTGGTCAAAGTATAATTTGATACTGCCCCCTCGTGAAACCCTACATCAGACGCCACCATATGACGAGCTTTGCAGATATATATTTTTGTTGAATTCGCATATTTATTGTACGTTCGATATTTCGGCATTTTATCTGCCCAGATAGTTTAAATGTTTTCGATGTTACGGTGGGCAAGGGCTTAACTTAATATACAGCAGGTACTTTGGATTCTAGGCATTGTTTAAGCCTACAGGCTAAGACTACTCCATTCTAAATCTTTCATCCTCCAAACACTTTCAAAGGAATAAATAAATCCCCCCCAAAAAGGTTTCACATGAATTTTAACATTCTCGCAACCTTGAACCAGCTTAATCTGGTCTATTTAATGCCCTGTCTCAAAAAGGACTGACTGATTGATTGATTGATTGATTGATTGGTTGATTGATTGATTGATTGATTGATTGATTGATTGATCGGTGTTTTACGCCGTGCTTATTGATATCTCACTTTTATGACGGCCGTGTATTCCAACAATAATTGGCACTTATACAACCAAGAGGAGAAACGTTTCTATAATGTTGGAGAGTTTTTTCTCCTCCAGTGCTCAGTGAAGACAGCATTGCTACTATTCAAACAAACTATCCTTAGTCAGAGGGCGGTTCCAATAGGATATACCACGCGACTTTTTCGCGCCGTATCAAATCCTAAACCATCGGATAACCCCCGGCCAAGATTTACAATGAGCACTTTCGAAAACATCACAATCGCCGTGTTATATTGTCCTAAAAAAATATGAAGACTATAAGCCAACTATACACTTACATATCAGATAAAGTCCTCTTTTTACGCAACAAACTAGAAATGTGTTTTAGTTGGTAGACATTTTGAACAGTGAATCAGAAAATATGGTATACCTCATAACTTGTAAGAAGTGTCTGAAACAATATGTTGGTAAAACCAAACATCACATTCGGATTAGAGCCAACAATAATTTTGCATTAGCTTACAACTCATACCCCCAATATTTGAACATGTCTGTCGTCCTGATCAGATGGTTAAATATCATTTTGAAATCAGACCGATTGAAAATGTCCTAAGGAGAGGGAACCAATCGTTAAGGTTTAGAAAGGGAAGTTAATTAAATTAAAACTGTTCAAACATTGTATCTAGTGGTTTTCAACATGGTACCCGATAAAGGGTGTAAAACAGACACAGTTCATTTTGTGCATGTATTCCAATATAATAATATTTCCTATACTCTCCTTATTCATAAATATTGAAATACTATACCTCAAATGTTTACTACTCTCTCACAAAGCGTCATTTTAGTGTACAGCAGAAACAGAAATATTGAGGACCTACTAGTTAATGCAAGGTCCTTTTGGATCACACAACTTAAACTCTTATTCTCCTTAGCGGACATAGCCATTGGTTAATTTCTATTTCTTTGAAATACCACTTCGCAGGTAATTTATTCTTCACCAAGACCGAATATCTTATTTGCTACATCTTTATCACGCACTTTGTATTCCATGAACGTTATCTCATTTTAAGATGTCAACTGGAGATAAGGCTGTATTTAGTTACTGTTTCGGTGAGTTTATCTGGAACATGAGATGATTCGTCTGTTTCCATAAATCTAAATACATGGGCTAGTGTGGTTAATTTGTATAATTATATGATTGTTTATGTAATGCTGCATTGAGGTTGTGTGTTTTATTTGTAATTAAATGCAAATATAATACAGCTGAATCCGTTGTTTTAACCAATGTTGCGGTTTTACAATATCACTAAATGTTGATTTACCGTAGATTATGCTTTCCATTACACAACTTAGTTCTTAGTTGAGGACGTACCGGAAAGTATCGCAGGGTTGCGTATGTCAAATCAAGATAAATGATATAGCAAAACCAAGAGCGGCAGTCGTATCGGCACCTGCTCTGTGTACAAACATTATAGATCATGTACGCAATCTAAGGAATAGTACATCATGTCACACAATGATTAATTAATATACAAACTTCAGATTTATCTAAAAAAAAATGACGCCCTGTCTTTCTTTGAGAAGTTATGTAAACTGTTAATACCTCGCTATAGGCAGGTGTGTGTCAAGAACATTTACTTCCCATCTAAAGAAAATAAACTAAAGTACACAAGGCCGTAGGCGTAATAAGACTACCGGCGGCTATTGCATACCATGTATGTGATAACGTAGGCTGTTGGCATATTTTGCGACACGTCACACTCAGACAAATCGTTTTGGTGTTTATATCTTCAATGCGGCACATTTTGTCTTACGATACTATCCTGTTTCCCCTGTGATTGTCTTCTGTCTTGTCATTGATTGATTCTCGACAGTGACGTCCAGACCGAAAATAACTTTGAATAGGTCTGTCTTGCACCCGGTTGTTGTTGCATACATGTATGACTCTAGACTTGGCGTTACGTAAAGTTACGGTTATTAAACATAATTATAGTAATTAAAATCCACATTCTAATCCAATTTAGTAAGTAGAACATAGGATTAACCGTCGCAAATTTTGCTACGTCACACTCACTCATTTTGTACTAATACGCGCTGTCAAAAATTGTACAGAATATGTAAACAAACACGACAGACTATGACTTCATTCGGCAGTGACGAATCTGATAAAGTATATTTATGACAGATTGAGTTAACACTGGAATAAGAATGTAACACAAAGGTGACCTGCCATATGTCATTGAATTAGAGAGTGTAGCTAATTTTATCACGCATCCCCGTGCAGCTAGAATTCCTTGGCAAAACTTGAGGACAGAGATCGAACGCCAGGCAAACAGCAGGGACAAAGAAACTTATAAAGTGGCAGTGTTAATTTATTTAAACGTATGTTCTTATGTTAAGCACGAGTATCTAAAAAACGTCTCAAGATAAATTATTAAGTAATGTGAAACTAGTCTTTGGACAGTGTTTCAGTTGACAGCGTTAAAGCCGACGAAAACTATCATGTCGTTCCCTAGAAACGGAGCGAGTACACGTGAGGACAAACATGTTTGGTCTCTCTGCTCTTAGTTTATCCCAAATATTTTTTAAAGTATTTTTTTAATTTTAATAACTCTGTTAATTTGTTTGTGAAAATTAAAAAGAAGACAAATGGGATTTATTGGAAGTTTTGGGAACTATATTCCATTGCGGTAAAACACATAAATGCATCCAGCAGTAAATAAGCCCTTGGCTGACATCAGCTGTAAGATTAGGATTTTGTCGATTTTTATACTTTCGCAGCCAACATCGTTTGAATTGGATTAAAATGTATTGGGTGATTTGCCGCTGTTATTAATGCTAAGTTTTACGTTCGCAAATTGAGTTTTACCGGCGGCGCGTTAGCTAAGTATACAGTAAACTATACATATATATAAATAAGAGGATAGTTAAGTTTTGTCATCAAATCTAAGCCGTGCGTTAAACATGTTGTTATTATAATTTATAGAAATTTGCTGTGATTGGTCAAAAACACATCAAGCGACATTAAACAAAACCCTACGTAGCTTAATTGCCGCCTAGCGTTTTACTCAGGAGCGTTGGGCGTTGAAAGCCCGTCCAAGTTATCTCCTCTTTGCTGTCGTGAAAACGTTCTCCAGTAAAGCACACGTCCACTCCGTCACGTGAGAGTATTCTCATGTAAAGTCCTACACCGTTTCAAACAAGGTAACAATGTCAGTCTATTCGGTTAGTATTTACCACTAGCAAAACCTGTCCTAAGCACTGAAATGAATACACTCAGTATATCAAAACAACTGCAGCATATTTGAGAACGGGACAGCATCATTTGTCAGCACTCGACAACTGATGTTCACACTCGCGCTTCGCCGATGATGAACATTAAATATCTCGGGTTGACAAATCATGATATTCGTTTTTCAAACATGCAGTATGTTTATCATATATAATGATTCAAATGTGTTTTTAGAACACTATAGTCACAGTCAAAAGTTTGGTTTAAACATAATTTGTTACACATTGAAAACGTCAATAATTTACCAAACAACTTACCAAACATGATTTGCGGAGGGTTGGAAGGGAGAAAGCTATTGCCATGGCGCCAGCTGCTCGAAAGACGATTAGCCGCTAACACCAGATTAAATTGCTAATACCGGGTTAGAGATAGACCTACAACATGTCGTGACTTAATCTAATAGTGGATTAAATTTAATAGCAACCGGCCCCTTGTACTCGTAGAGCTTAGGGACAATATGAAACATGAGTGTGAAGTCCTTGTATTACGTTCCGTGATTGTCCCGCCTTGTCTTTGTTTGCTGCCAGTGGCGTCGAGGGCACATTTCCGTCACCCATAACTCGGGCTGACACGCCGTCTTGTGAGTGAAATAACCTTAAGTAAAGCTCTTAACTCCAATCAAACAAACCAAACATAATTGTGTATTGATCAAATATTTTTAGTTCCATTTCTGGTAGTGGGTTATGTGTTTGTTGTATTTAAATGTGAACCAATTTTAGCTGCATGTCAGGCAAAATTATACAACATGTGAACTGGTTCGGGTGGAGATACATGTGAAAAAGGCGCTGTGATGATGAAACATGTTTATAAATACCGTGGTAAATCCTTGTCTCTACCGCAGGTCAATTGGCCCAAAACCGAGTCTATAAGCAAAGTCATAGATTTAATTTCGCATTAAAGAAAATGAGTTTCGAAATGATTGGCTTTAAAACCATGCTTGTTGTTGGTGTTGTCGGGAAAAAGAAACGAATTCATTATTTTGGTTGACAGCAATACTGAAACCTATCATTACCCTGGCGCCTGGGGATTCTGCTTCCAAGATCGATCTATGTCTAACACGACAATTATAGAATTTGGAACGGTGAAGAGTGATTTTTTATCCAGACAATGATCGTTGAAAGTATGTTTATAACCCAGTCCTAACTGGCGTAGGACATGATGGTAATTTGTCAGCGATCGGGTTTTTCATACCCACACAGATTGATACTCGAAGTTCGTATAATCTAATCCTTAACACACCAATAAACTTTTTTTTATTTTTGGAAAGGATATTTGTTCCATTGATAGTATGAATGCAAAGAGCGTGTTTAGAGAAATTATTTGTGATCACAAATGCGTAACACATCTACACATTAAGTGAGTTTGTTCAATACAAGATAACAACCTCATTTCAGCCAGGTCCTGGAATTGCCATTTATTTGAAATATTTTGACATAATCCAAGTTGTTGTGATTTCAGCAGGTAACTGACCGTAAGATTAATTAGATGGCAAAAAATTGACTGCCATTGTTGCTCACCGAGATCTTGGTTCAGTTGAAAGAAATTTTCGTCAGGTAAAAAAATGTTGACTCGGATATTTATTAAATTGTACGGGCCGTATTGCAAATCTTAACAAGTGGTATTATTTGTGAACAAAACACAATTCAACCTATACGATTAGACATGTAAAGACCAAGTACCGTAACATTGGCCATCCGTGACTAGTGACTTTTTTCAATGAACCAATTGTTTTCGAAAGGTGCATTCCCACGGTGTGATTTATAGTAACCATTTCAGTGAATTCCCCTTATTTGCAGAGTTGTGATTGGTCGACTCTTTTGTACTGCCTTATCGACCAATCACAAAGCTGCAAATAAAAGGAACCCCCTTTAGCCGTAACTACAAATCGTAGCGTGAGAATTTATAGTGTGACCACAAAGCCGAAATGAGATTGAAACGCATGGTATATGCTTTGGCTTTATACAGATGTGTTTTAAGTGGCTGTATGGTGTCCAGTTATACAAATTTCACTCTGAATCTTTTTCAAGATTTACCTTCAAAGTAATTCACTTACTCACACCAAGGAACTTAATTATCAAATAAGTTAATAAACGTCAATTCGAGTGAGCTGAAACAGATGTAGAGTAATGTATGTCGGTCATATGTAGCATTATCAAAAGATACAGACCAAGACTTCTCCAATATTATCACTTTCTTGCCATTAATAATCATTTTAGATAACGTATACAATTAGCGATGTGTCTGTCATTATGACGAAAAAAGAAAAACAGACCAAGTCAAAAACAAACATACATAAATGAGTATCCTTCGTCAAAGTCAAATACTTTTAAACCTCAATCAAAGAAATATTTTACATATACGGCTAATTATTTTATCTACACAGGTTTAAAAAGCGGCTCATTTGAAAGTTGTGTAACCATATTATTAATATAAACTTTGCAATTTGGTCAGTGGTAAGATCGTGTTTTCCTTAATCAACCCATTAGTAACATTCAGTGTGCGTCAGCTTACGTTATGTAAATCAATAAGACCGATTGATAACACATAAAACTAGAGCCTGTTTTAAATTAGGTCTACTTAATATTGACTTTGCTTAAAACAGGTATATTTGACAACATTTTCTTGGTGCAAATGCGCAATGGCTGATGTTTGTTTGTTTGTTTGATTGGGGTTTAACGTCGTACTCATGGATATTTCACTTATATGACGACGTGGCAGCCCAAAGGGTGAAGAAAACCACACTCGACACCACTGGCAACAAACAAAGACAAGGCTGGACAAATACAGGACAATAACAGGACGTAGTACAGACACCACAAACAGATCGGCTTCCTGTTCCCCTTTAGCTCTGAGAGCAACAGGGCAACATGAAGCTCCCTCCAACCACCCGCCGCAATGGCTGATGAGATTATTCTTCCTGAAACGCTTCCTCAAAGCATTGCATCACGTGGTCGCTATTATGCGATCAGTCCAGTGTTTGTCCGGTCGTTGACATTTACAATAAATGGCCTTCATGTGGTGTTATCCAGTTCATTGTTCAGCTAGTATCGGTAAAAATAGCATCCCTTTAATGCCATCCAGTACACGAATTTCAGGTCGCGTCATTTTCTTTATAATGCGTGTTATCGCTGCCAGGTTTCCTATCTTTCTAATTCATAAACCCCTGCGGTATTACCATTTCGCGTCCATACAAAGCGTCTATAATCTCTATAATACACATAATGACTTTCAGAAAAAAAGGTAAATGAAAAAGTTGAAAATACCGCTCAACAAGGCATAAGTGCTATTTGAATTATCTGTATCTGACAGATTAAAGAGAATGTGAAACCCTTGATATTGAATTAGATTAAGTTAAAGATAAATGCTTTATTTAAAGTCGGTTTTACAAACAAAAAACCTTAGTACACTGGGTGCTGTAGTCCCCGACATGTCGCACAAGCTTTAGGTTTTTCGTTTATTGCTCAACGCAGAGATGTAGAAGTGAATGAGTAATAACGGTTTTTAAAAACAATTGGTGTTGTAATTATATTCACTGCCTACATGAGTTTCACGTTAACGGACATACATCCCATTCAAGTACATGTTTTATTCCAGGGACGAGTAAGCTCAATAAATTAACATTTGACTTTGACATGAAATGGAGTTTTTTTTTTTTTTTAGTTGTTCTTGTTTATTGTTATACTAATTAATTTTCTTTCACTAACTGTTTACTTGCCCTACTTCGGAATTCGATGTATGTCACAAATCCTTTATTTGATACACTAACCCGCTGAAGACAGATCGAATAAATTCTGCATCCTTTTATTAGATAAACATGCCTAAAAAGTGCCAAAATGTCAAGTATTCAGTCTATAAAGTCTAAATGGCCGGTTGGCAACAGAGACTTAAACCGTATTTCTGTATTTTTTTTTACAAGGCGATGTAATATGCGATTTCAAGTCCTGTTTGGCATACAGAATGTGTCAGCGAGTTCAGTATATCAAATATTATGGACAGTACTAATTAAACCCATAATAGCCGGTAAGTGAAAAGACTTTTAAATAAATTTAGCAGATAACCGCTAAATTGTGTTATTATGAGCTTAGGATCTGTTTGCGTGCGAGTTATCTCCCTTAAGTAACCTTGTACAGGTCGTTGGCAAACCGTCAACACGCAAAAAATTAAACTCCATTCAACTTTTAAAAAAACGCTGAACGCTAATTTTCTCATGTCTTTAGCGTTAACCATATTTTGTTTATTATTTTATGTTAATAGTGTACGTGGTGGTCCGGGTAAGATGCCTCTCAAGGCTAAAGGCCCTATCTCACATACACGATTTAAGAAATTGCGAAAACGATTTAAGAAAAGTTGAAAACATCGTGTTGATTCGTGCTCGACCTTGTGGTTTATGCAAATTTCTTAACCAAACA